>MUZC01000830.1:402404-428668 GCA_002072015.1 Radix auricularia | reverse complement strand
TGTTAGACCAAGTTATTAGACCAGGTTGTTAGACCAAATATTAGACCAGGTTGTTAGACCAGGTTGTTAGACCAAGTTATTAGACCAGGCTGTTAGACCAAGTTATTAGACCAGGTTGTTAGACCAAATATTAGACCAGGCTGTTAGACCAAGTTATTAGACCAGGTTGTTAGACCAAGTTATTAGACCAGGCTGTTAGACCAAGTTATTATACCAGGTTGTTAGACCATGTTATTAGACCAGGCTGTTAGACCAAGTTATTAGACCAGGTTGTTAGACCAAGTTATTAGACCAGGTTGTTAGACCAGTTATTAGACCAGGTTGTTAGACCATGTTATTAAACCAGGCTGTTAGACCAAGTTATTAGACCAGGCTGTTAGACCAAGTTATTAGACCAGGTTGTTAGACCAAGTTATTAGACCAGGTTGTTAGACCAAGTTATTAGACCAGGTTGTTAGACCATGTTATTAGACCAGGCTGTTAGACCAAGTTATTAGACCAGGCTGTTAGACCAAGTTATTAGACCAGTTATTAGACCAGTTTGTTAGAACAGTTATTAGACCAAGTTATTAGACCAAGTTATTAGACCAAGTTATTAGACCAAGTTATTAGACCAAGTTATTAGACCAAAGTTATTAGACCAAGCTATTAGACCAAGTCATTAGACCAAGCTAATAGACAAAGCTATTAGACCAAGTCATTAGACCAAGCTAATAGACAAAGCTATTAGACCAAGTCATTAGACCAAGCTAAAGACAAAGCTATTAGACCAAGTCATTAGACCAAGCTATTAGACCAAGCTAATAGACAAAGCTATTAGACCAAGTCATTAGACCAAGCTATTAGACAAAGCTATTAGACCAAGCTAATAGACAAAGCTATTAGACCAAGCTAATAGACAAAGCTATTAGACCAAGCTATTAGACCAAGCTAATAGACAAAGCTATTAGACCAAGTCATTAGACCAAGCTATTAGAGAAAGCTATTAGACAAAGCTGTTAGACAAAGCTATTAGACAAATTTATTAGACAAAGCTATTAGACAAAGCTATTAGACAAAGCTATTAGACAAAGCTATTAGACAAAGCTATTAGACAAAGCTATTAGACCAAGATGTGTGATTAGATCTACAGACGTGTTATTCTTTCCTCTGTTGTTGATAGTAATCACAAGTTCTATGGTCATTTGCTGGACAGAGTTTAAAACGTGTTTTACTTGTAACAAACAGTGACTAAATAATATAGCATAATATGTTTGCCTTTAATAAACAGTGATTTAAACATATTTTACTTGTAATAACTAGTGGCTGAAGTAGATTTTTCTTTCTTTTTTAATTAAAACTTTAAAATTATATGCATCGTAGTTTAAATAAAATCATGGATACAACTTTTATTTTTCAATTAAGTAAATTTAGTTTAAAAATATATATTTAGAAATTCAAAAAATGTCTTTAAAATCCTCTAATTCTTAACTTCTTTCCTCTCTTAGCCATGAATTCGATCGAGTTTTATTTCGCCATACTTACAACAGCAATGGTTTTCTTAGGTTCAGCGGCGAATGTTGACGAAAAGGATTATAAATTGCCAGGTGATATTTAAACTTTATTTAATTAAATTGCTTGTGGCTTCCATAACATTATTTAATGTACACGTTTCTTAACTTCAAATTCAGTTTTATCTTTTGGGACTTGCATTTTTTCCAGATCTTACATCAACTGTGATCTGGCAGTGGCGTCACAGGGGGGATGCTGTGGGGTGGGCCACCCCGGTTGATACCATCAGGGGGTGACACCAAAATGTAAAATTCTATATATTCCCTTTATTTGGCACTGGAAAACTCGGAGTAGTTCTACCACCCCGGATGACACCATGGTCTACCGCCCCGGGTGACACCATGGGCTACCTACAACCCCGGTTGGCACCAACCCTAGAGACGCCTCTGTGACCTGGAGATTTTTCATTTTTTATTTCTTAGCTTCTGAACATTAGACAGTACGAAAATGTTTGAATGCACTTCATTTTATTGTAATTTATGTATGATAAAGTGAAAGGGTTAATACGACACGTACGAGTTAATAACTATAATTTTATATTAGTGGGATCCAGAGAGTTGACCTGACTTTGGTGTGTCTGTAAAATGTAAAAACAAATTACTTAGTTTGAAGATGCTTGATGAGTTTTAATTGTAGACTATGCGAAAATCCATATGATTGCTTAGAGTTGAAAAAAAATGCTTTTTATTTTACGTTTCACCTTTATAAACCTTTATATGGACTCTTTAATTAGGCTTATTTAGAAAGTAAAAACATAAACTAGAGTCCGAATTCCTTGTCAAATTTATTGTAACCTCTAAACAATCTGCTAGACGTGTGCCCCTTTGTTTCGTTTTGTTCAGCTATGCTGCCGCACCATTTGACGGTGTGCTAAACTCAAACTACTCAACAGAAATTCTTCCTTATGCCCATCAGATTTCAAAGATAAATCATGATATTCTTCTTTAGGCCATCTTATTACAAAGATCACCTATGAAATGTTTCCTTATGCCCATTAGATTACATAGATAAACCATGATATTCTTCTTTAGGCCATCAGATTACAAAGATAAACCATGATATTCTTCTTTAGGTCATTAGATTACAAAGATCACCAATGAAATATTTCCTTATGCCCATCAGATTACAAAGATCACCAATGAAGTATTTCCTTATGCCCATCAGATTACAAAGATCACCAATGAAATATTTCCTTGTGCCCATCAGATTACAAAGATCGCCAATGAAATATTTCCTTATGCCCATCAGATTACAAAGATCATCAATGAAATGTTTCATTGTGCCCATCAGATTACAAAGATCACCAATAGTATATTTCCTTGTGCCCATCAGATTACAAAGATCACCAATAGTATATTTCCTTGTGCCCATCAGATTACAAAGATCACCCCTGTAAAAGGGCGTGTCAAGACGGCCAACCTGCCAGACTTTGCCGATATAAATGGGTGCTGGAGAACTACTACGTTCTCTCGAAGGCGTGTCACGATTGTCCATTCAACCAATCGCATTGCTTCTTGAATCACTGTGTCCCTGGAGATGGTGTGTCACGTGGTATCAAGACAGCCAATAGGATTATGCCGGGACCATCAGTAGAGGTGAGGCATTAACTTTCTTGTCTATCAAATTTGGCATGTTCTGCGTGATCTAATGTCTCTGTTATTTGTTCTTTCCTGAAAGTTTAAAATTTCGTTGTTAGGATAGCCAAAAACTGAACCACTTTAAGTCTATGGAACTTAATCCCACTCTTGTAGTATTTACTTACATGAAGGTAGCCTATACCTGAATTAAAAATACCACCATTGGCACCATTGCTCTTATCGCTTTTGCTCCCATGCATAGTGTCAATTGCATTGATATGGAGTCACCTGTGTAGTGTAGATATTCTCCTCTAATCCTCAGTCTATCTACTCGTCCACTACTCTAATCTTGACAGTCGATCTACTTGTCTGCCCCTCTAATACTCACTATCTGCTCCATGTTCACGACGTTACTACGGCCTAATCACATCATTGCCCTCTAACTTTTCAGATTGGTAATGGGCCCCTGCTTTAGCTTCATGTATCTCAACAACCAAATACACATACAACCGTGGTGGGGTGGGGGGAGGGAGATAACCTTCCCCTTAAAAACGTTTTCCATTCTTTTCTGGGAGTGAAAATTTAAAACTGATGATAACATTTAAAAAATGCTTACAATGTTTAACCAATATCCCAGACACCATGTTGACAGAACAATGAACATTCATGCGATAAGTTACACACTTTAAAAAAAATCATGTTAAGCCTGGTCCCTTTTTGGACTCAGGACGTGTTAGCGCATTTTCGTATTGTGTATCAGTACTTATGTTAGATATCAGCATTATGTAGTTATCAGTAATTGTGTTTAGATTTTAGACATATTTTTATTAATTTTCTTGTGTAATGAATATACCTGAAATTTTTTTTATTTAAAAGTCATTTCTTTACATTTTAAAATTTTTTATTTTCTCTTTAATCTAACTACAAGTGGTTTGTGGTCACTGAAATAGGACTCATAAATGAAACATTCTAAATTGTAATCAGCTAATCGCCCAAATACTCCGTCATTTGTTGTTTGATAGATCGTAGTTGCCAATCTTGGTGAAAGTAGTTGAATGTTGAAGCTTGTTTCGAAAAAGTTTTCAATTTCTGCCCCTGGGCCAATAAGATCTTGATTGAAGTCACCACAAATGATGACGTAAAACTCTCTAAACTTTTACACATATTCTAATGACGTCAACAACAAAAACCCTAATACTTTTGATAATACTAAGACTTCCGGCAATGGCGGCCGTTGCCTGCGCCAGTGTTATCTCTCGATTCGCAATTTTTTTTTTGGTAGTTTTAACGGGGTTTTTTAACGGATCGAGTAACTGAGTGTTGATGCACAAATGGCAGGTCAGGACATACAAAAAACATATATACATCATGGGTCTAGGACTTATGGATGCTGAGATCTAGGGTGATGACAGACGGACGGACGGACAAAACGGGTGCAATAGCGCATTCGACTTCTCGAAAATGCGCTAAAAAATAATTAGAACTCTAGGTGACCTTTCTTTTGGAACAAATCCATCCGGCCCCTGGTCATTATAAATTGACCGATCTACTGACCTGTGGTAAAAATATACACAAGCTCAACCTGTGTATAGAACACACATAGATAAAAACATGTCTATACAACACAAATTCGCAGCATATTTAGTTACAGATATGTGTTTCTTTCTAAGGTATGTGAAGGGGACACAGTAGAGGTCACAGTGGACAATAGAATGGAAGTTTCCGAGGGGACGTCCATTCACTGGCACGGACTGACCCAGAGAGAGTCTCAGTATATGGACGGTGTTGCCATGGTGACACAGTGTCCGATCCCGGCCCATTCACGATTTACCTACAGGTGAGTGATCTCGTTTAGGACAATCCTTTAAATAAGTGTAACTTTGAAGTGGACGTTTCAAAATGAACCTGATTTGCTGCCCATTAAAGTAGAAATTGCCTTGCATGTGCAGCATGTCAGTATAAAACTCTAATGCTCACTTACTTATCTTCACTGCAGACTTTGCTTGCTGTATAGAAATTATACACAAACTCATCAACAAAGTTGTTTATGAGTTTCATTGCCTTACCTTTGTACCGTGCTAAGATCGCTTGTTCATTGGCCTGTACATTCACGTGACTAGAGTCGCTTGTTCATTGGCATGTACATTCACGTGACTAGAGTTGCTTGTTCACTGTCCTGTACATTCACGTGACTAGAGTTGCTTGTTCATTGGCCCGTACATTCACGTGACTAGAGACCCGTCTTTTTTTACGAAAAATAAATATACTAAATAATTAAACAGCCCATAGAAACAAAGTTTATGACTATAAATCCCTTATTTATGAGAAATAACTAAAGGTATTCGATTATTTCAATTATAGCGCACACCGCGTGACAGACTAGACTAGAATAAACATTTACAGATCGGGAATAGAACTATATAATAAAAGTATGTTCAAATAATACGCAATGCCAGACAGGAAAATATTTTTAAAGTATGTTAAGTATACACCCCATCGACATTCTAGCATAAACATTTACATGCTACATAGAGATACATAGAGATAATCTAAAAATTCATTAATATAATTACGGTACATTCGATCGATCTGTCATTTTGATACAATTTATTGTTGAGTGAAAAAAGTCAATTAGCTAAATTTCATCTCGATCATTTTTTACTTTTGTTTTTACCCCGGGACCTCGCTAATTTATTTATTTATCAAAATCCAGAGTTTCGGCCCTGTGCCGAAGAGCTGGCCCACATTTTGCCTAGACGATAAGTCCCTTAAATCTGTACATGGTGACAGTATTTTTTTCTCCTTTGTTTTTTCAGATTTAAAGCTGATAACCCCGGAACTCACTTCTGGCATGCGCACGCAGGCGTGCAGAGAGCAGACGGTTTGTACGGAGCGTTCATCATCCGGAGTCCTCCAAGTCGCGAGCCCAGCTACTATCTCTATGACTACGACCTCTCTGAGCACGTCATCATCGTCACGGATTGGCTGGCCGAGATGACTGTCAACAGATTTGCGTCACATCACCATGACGACGGGGACAACAAACCGGAACTTATGCTGATCAATGGTTCATTGTTTTCTTTCTATAAAATATTTTTTTCTATAAAAAGGGGGAGGGACAGATTCCTACCAATCTGTATTATTTGGACAAGGTGCATAAACAGGCATATTAATAATTGCTTAGTAACACGGATCATGAAGAAAATACAAATGTCATACAAAAGGCAGAAACCAACTTCTATACTATAGACTATAGAAAATATTGGGGTGTTGGAGAGCATCGACATCAAAATGAAATTCTCCGGTCAGGATCAACTGTGAGGTCTCTAGTGCCCATTTCAGATCCCATGACCATTCTGCCAGTCCGTCATTTCATATTTATCAGTCCCACAAGGACATATATATTTTATTTTAGTCAAATAAGATTGGTTCTAAAACTTTAAGTCTATGGGCCACACGGTATATAACTTTCATTTCATAAAACATGGAATGTAATATAAGCTAGAATACTTTTATATTTTTAGCATTAAAAAAGATGTATCTCAAAACTCAATGCGAGATGACCTTCAACTTGTAATGATATTTAACGAAATTCTGTTTTTTGGTCATGTCAGTGTGACAACTTTACCATATGTCATTACCATCCCCAGGCATGGGCAAGTATCAACAGTTCAATGACGACAACGGCATTTCCTATTTTACCCCAAGGGCGATATTCACGGTGATAGGCGGGAAAAAGTATCGATTCCGTGTAATCAGCAGTGCCATCATGAACTGTCCGATACAGGTTTGAGTTTTTCACGATTTGAGCTTCTTGAACTTTAAGCATAAGTCCTCTAAGTCGAATGCATTGTCTTGAAAATTACATATGGAATCTACGTAATCGTGTAAAATGTATGTACTCACGAATATTCTTTGTAACTATGTACACTTTATTTATAACAATACATACTCGATACATACTGGAACTTGGGCGTGGTATGGGTTGCCTTAACAAACCAGGAAACCAGCACACCATCAACATTTAAAACTAGTATAATTTCAATGGATAGGCTTAGGACAAAATAATCTTCTGTATGCAAGGAGCGCATTTGATAGATAAGATAAGTTAAGACATAATTTCATTTCTCTATAATTAAAACAGAGCTCTAACCTATGTAAGTCCATTATCTTATAAACGCTACCATCAATAAAAATATTTTTTTGAAAAACTATTACACAATTTGGCACAATTTTTTTGAAACTTATGTTGACACAAAAGAATATGACCATTACCTTATATTTAAAGATTAAATTTTTTTTAAAAACTAACTTTATATACACTGTGCAAATAGTTGTACTTGTGGGTCCAACAATGCACCACTGAGAACCACTTCAGTTATAATCCGAGCATTTAATGTTGACACATTTCAAATGTAAACATAGCTGTGCCTTATTTCAATACATTATTTTTTTAATGTCAGATTATTTTCAAGTGTTATGAATATTTAATTTGTATCACAATCCTATTAATTTTGGCAGATAACAATAGAGGGGCACAACATGACTGTCATTGCATCAGACGGCAACTCTTTTGAACCTGTCGTTGTGGACGCGTTTAACATTTTCTCTGGAGAAAGATTTGACTTTGTGCTGTACGCTGATAAAACGGACACACCGAGGTGCGCAACATACTAATTAAACAACAAAGTTTTTTTTACTATAAATCCCTTATATATGAGACATAACTAAAAGTATGGATTATGTTTAATACAACTCGCACCGTGCGACATTCTAGCAAAAACATTTACATACTGAACATAACTAAATTCCCCGTGCTGTAAAACACGGGGATGTGGTCATCGAGGGTCAGAGTGAACCACCAGTTACCAGTGGAGGTAAACTATAGCAGACAGCTACACATGCTACATAGAAATACATAGCGATAAATTAAAAATTTATTAATTTTATTACGGTACATTTGATCCACCTGAAATTTTAATACTGTGCATTTTTTAGGTGACAAAAGTCTATGTGCAAAATTTCAGCTCGATAGGATCTCGGGAAGTGGGTAATTTTATTTTTTCTTTTGTTTTTTCACGGTGACAAACAGAGAAACAACTCGGTGAAGTTAATATAGGGATTTAAAAATAGAATTAACTTAGATTATATGATAGCAAAATTATGAAATCTGCATTTCGCCCAAAGAAGTTTAAATCTATTCAAACATAAAATTTACACTCTCGAAATTGTTTTTCTTGAAAGACGTAGATGAATTCATGAAGTTGACGAATTGTCTTCTGTCCGACAGGAATTATTTGATTAAAGTACGTGGTTTAGCTGACTGCAATGTCAAGGGCGCTAACCAGACCGCCATTCTTCATTACGAGGGAGCCCCTGTTGATCATCTCCCAGAATCAACTTCATCAAATACGTCGCTTCCTGTAATAGTACGGACTTTTAAATAAGTTACATTGCGATAATTCCTTTTCTTATATACTGAGTCATTTCTTTCTTTCTTTCTTTTTAAAAAAATATTTTTTACGTAATAATCTCTCTTTCAAATAGAATGTCTTATATATGGGGGTGCTATATTTTGTGGCCCGTTGGAATTAACATGTTGCGATCTATTTTTGTATGTCGATGTTAGTTTTCTTTGTTCAGAATTTTTGCGATATTTTAAAAATTTTATTCCGTGTATTTGATTCGTATTTATGGATATTAAATAAGTTTAATGGCTCCAGAATGGACTAGAGATCAATTTTCATTAATTAACATACTCCGTTCGAAAATTCATTTCATTTTCAGATCAACCGAGAGTAGTTTTTTTTACGGCTTACACAGTGTCGGCTTTAATAACAATTGTAATTAAAAAGCGAATAGAAGTTGATTTAACGATAAATACTGCACACAAAAAAAAAATAATAATAAAAGAGGACAAATGTGGTGTTTTAATAACAAATAGATCTCTAAATATTGCTTTACGAGTGTTAGCAGCAAAGCAACCTGCTTGCTGTGCCATGTGTATGTGAGTGTCTTTAATCAGTACAACTTTAAAAGACACAACCAAACAAGATATTTAGATTTCGGGCAAAATTTAACGAACGAAGAGAGAAAGGGAACTACCAGGAGTTGGTTAATAATTTAAAGAAGCAAGAAATTGTTTTCACCTAACAGACTTTATTATCAGATGCTGCAACCGAAGCCAGTTTGGAACTGTCCCATAAAATTGTAAAACGGTACAAGTCTATTTCTGACTGCGAGTTTATCAAGGAATTCTTGTCAGATGCAGCAAGCATTGTGTCCAGAACAGATAGCGTTTCTATATCAAGGAGTACTGTAGACACCCATGTTGTACAAAGTATTGACAATTTGATTCACTAATTCCGAGATGCAAGCAAAAACATTTTGTGGTACTCTCTTGCGTTGGACGAAAGTAGTGATGTACACGACACAACACAGTTGTTGGTATTTATACAGGGAATAAACACTCGTTTTGAGCTTACCGAAGAAATTTATAGTGTAGAGCGACTCAAAGCCACAACTACATGTCAGGAATCTTTCAATGCTGTTGGAAGCTGCGTTGAAAGAACTATGTTACTGTGGCACAAGGAGACAAGTGTAACAACCGATGGAGCGCCTACTTTGACTGGGAAAAACGTAAGTCTTGTGAAATTGATAAAAAGTAAAATTAAACACATCCTGACCTTTCACCCTTACCTCTCCATTGTGTCATCCATCTGGAAAGCCTGTGTGCAAGGCTGCGTTGAATATCAACAATGTTATTGACCCAGCTATCAGCGTGATAAACCTCATCAGAGCCAGGGCACTTAAACACTGGCAGTTCAAGGCTCTGCTTAAAGATTTGGAAACTGAATATCATTATATTATTTACCACAGCTGTGTCCGCTGGTTGAGCCCGGGCAAGTTATTGAGGCGAGTATGGGGTCTGAAAGAAGAAATAGCTTTGTTCCTGGAGAGGACGGGTTTTGTTTGGGACTCTGTTACTAACATTGTTTATGAGGAGTGTATGTCAGACTTCATGTTTGCTATTGACATTAGTGAACAGTTTAAAGAACTGAATGTCAAACTTTAGGGTTATAGCTTGTTTGCATATAAAAAATATGTGCATGATTAATCAATTCAGGCTCTCCCTGTTCTTCAGGCAAGCAGATGAAAACCTGTTTTGCCAAATTCCTTTGCTGAAAGAGAAAACCACTTCTGGTGAAACAGCTGATAAGTTCAAGGTCGATTTGGATGCCTTGTCTGGGAAATTTAAAAGGAGGTTCCAAGACTTCAAAAACCTGGAACTACTCCTAAATATTCTTAATAGTTCGCCATTTAGTGAAGAAGCGCTTGAGCTTCCTAACCTACAATCAGATTATGACCTGAAGGAGAAGTTCAAGTCAGTTCTTGTGCTGTGTTTTTATGGATGTTTGCCAGCAGCTGCATTTCCTCACTTAAAATAATTTGCTGCCAAACTTTTGTCACTAGTTGGATCCACATAAATATATGAGCTTTAAAATAGACAAGAGTAAAAACAGATCGATGCAATTTGAATGCATTTATGCTAATGAAAACCAGGAAATTGGATCCACAGTTCAAGAACATTAACCAAAATTAATATCAGTTACATACTTCTCAGTAATTATAATTGTAATATGTGGTCAGATTATATGTAAGTTACGTTCTTTCTTTTTCATACTTATTATGACAGGTAACAATAAACTCATGACAGGTAACAATAAACTTATGACTGGTAACAATAAAATTTTGACTGGTAACAATAAACTTATGACTGGTAACAATAAACTTATGACAGGTAACAATTAACTTATGACAGTTAACAATAAACTTATGACAGTTAACAATAAACTTATGACAGGTAACAATAAACTTATGACAGGTAACAATAAACTTATGACAGGTAACAATAAACTTATGACAGGTAACAATAAACTTTTATTGAAATAATTATGAATAGTAAACTCTTAAAGTCAAATAAGAAACAGTTTCAGTTCGTATTTTACAAAGTAATGTACATGTGTAATAGAGTGTGAATGGGAAATAAAATGACAAGTACATGGATATAATAATTAATTCATGCTTTATTCGTTGTCAATTATTATTTGAAGTAGACAAAGATATGCGTCCACCTATAACAATCAAGTTTTCAGTGCAGCCATCCTTAGAAAAAATTTGCGCCCCCTCCCCCTGTCTTTTATAGCCTAATGCAAATATTATTGTAATACTTTTGTATTATCCGAACGTTTACTGTTGTATTGGTCCAGTAATTAAGATTTAATTTATTGTTTTTATTACACAATTGGCTTGTGTATGTTTTATTTTATTTAAATTCGTTATTGTAGTCCTATTCTAAATGATTGACATCAACTAAAACATGCTTTTTTTTTTTTTTAATTATTCTTTGTGAACATTTAAAAAAAAATTATTTGTAGTTAATGTTTATTCACCAAGGAAGAATCCTGGTCCATACATTCGTTTTCATATTGTCTCTTTTTCAGGCGTACTCATACTCTATTTTATAGCTCATTTTCTTTTATGTGTTTTGTTTGTTTGTTGTTTTTAGAAATTATTTTTATATTTACTTAATTATTATTATTCTTTGATACGTACAAGAATTTAATTAAATTTAATTCAATTCCTTGAACTGATGAAAACAATAGGCAAAGCGTCTTATTTTTTTTACATTAGTCTAGTAATAAAGCTTTTATTTATTGCTATATCACACAGTTTGTATTTTGTGTGTTATTCCTAGAGAAAATATTTGTTAACTCTCAACCTGCTATCTCCCAGCTCCTTAACCCTTGGAACACCAAAGGCTCGGCAACTCAAATTGAACTCACCCGCGTGGTCAGCAAGGAGCCTGATGACGATACGATGACGTCAGAGCCGAACAAGAGGTTCTACCTGGCCATGGACTTCAACAAGATCGACAACGCTCGCTTCAACAACCCGGAGTACTACCCCTTGTCGTCTGTCGTCAAGAAGAAGAAGCTGTTCTCTCCCCAGATCAACCACATTACGTCACTGCTGCCAGCCTCCCCTCCCCTCACGCAGTTTGATGACGTCCCAAAGGTAAAATATTCTACATCAGTGGTTCCCAAACTTTTTTGACACACGGACCACTTTATAGTAAAAACTTCTTCATGGACCCCCATGTGAAAAAAAAACTACATAAATGCATAGTACAAAATTTACAATTTAAAAAGCAACATTTTGATGAGGAAGTACGGTATTTATTGAAATTATGGGTTTTGTTTAAAATAAATGAAGACAATTAATAACTTGGAAACGCAATAAGATTTTATGAGTGTATTTTTAACTGACTCAAAGGTTGTGAGCAGCAACTGGAAATCCCCACGAGCACCAATCGCTAGTCGTTTTCAGTTTCTTAATTCATGATGAGGTTCCCAGCGCCACTGAATCTTTGCTCTACCAAATAGGAAGACGGGAAAGCAGTCAAAAAATTCAATACAAAACCCATAACGCAGGATACCTTATATTGGGCTGTACAATAACCCATAATGCAGGATATAAAATTGTGATCTGACTTTGTAACCAGAATTTGTGGTATCCTAGTTCAAACATTTGAGTTAAGTTCCTCATGTCAATAAGCTGCTCGTGTGTCAGTATGGATTCATCTGTGTTTAAGGATACAAAGTAAGGGGTGAGACTGCAATCAGGCTTATAAAAAAAATTAAATGGAAAAGACGTAAACAAGGTAAAGGTTAGCCTGACAGGACGTAACAAAACAGCGACGTTTCGGCAAAGAGCCTTTTTCAGCGGACATACACTATACAAAAAAAAAAAATGAATATAAAAAATAAGACAAAAAACTTAGCTGCGGTGAAATCCAAAAGAATCGAAGAAGTCTTCTTCTATTCTTTGAATTTCACCGAAGCTAAGTTTTTATTATTAACGTTTTAAAAAGGAATGCTTCCGTAAATCCCTTTTGAAAATTGTTCTGAGGACAGGAGACAATTTAGATCAATATAATTTCCCGACACATCAAAAAATACACAACCTTGAAACCCTTGTAAAATTGAGTTAAAAACTTCTATTTTTCTGACATGTCTATAGGATTTCCGCATCTAGCTTGACCTTTCAGCAAAGCAAGTAGTTTGATTGGTTATAGATTTGGAAATTACATTAGCTCTATTTCCTTTTCTGGGTAAAACAACATTGTATTCTATGACTGATAGCACATAAGATCGTATTTAATTAGTACATATCACCCCTACTTACGATTGCCACCCCTATTTATGATTGCCACCCCTATTTATGATTGCCACCCTATTTATGATTGTCCCCCCTGTTTATGGTTGTCACCCCTATTTATGATTGTCAACCCTATTTAAGATAGTCTTCCCTAGATATGATTACCTCTACTAGTTATCATCGTCTCCCCTTGTTTTAACTCCTTGCTCGTTAGCGTGTTGTTTGTTATGATTGTCTCGCCTAGATATGATTACCTCTAATAGGTATCACTATCTCCCCTTGTTTTAACTCTTTGCTCGTTAGCGTGTTGTTTGTTATGATTGTCTCCCCCAGGACATGTACTGCAACGCTGAAACTGTCCAGAAGCACTGTGAGCTCGAGTGGTGCGCATGTGTACACATGTACCAAGTCAACCTCGGCGACATTGTGGAGCTGGTTCTCATAGACGAGGGGGTGACCTTTGACGCCAACCACCCCATGCACCTCCACGGCTACAAGTTCAGGGTCGTTGGAATCGACAAGGTCACCACGTTATAATATCCCTGATGGGATCATGCGATTCCGTCACTTGTAATCATTTCCACTGGAATACTTACATTTTACACTGTTTTATAAGCACTTCATGATTCATTTCTTAAAATACCTACCTGCCACAACCCAACCTCCCCCTCCCTCCCCCCTCCCCTGCCACTTTACCTTCCCTCTCTCTACCTTACCTCCCCTACCCCCTCTTCCTCCCCTCCTCCCACCCAATTCTCATACGTTCTCTCCACCCCCACTCCCTTTCCCACCCTCCCCCTTCAGTGGAAGGATTTTTAAAAATAGTATGTAAATTCAAACCTTTTAAAAGCAATCAGTGGACACACATTCTACTACACGTATCTCAGCACACTCTCGGGTAAAGTGACTTAATCCAAATATTTTACTTATTCTCGGTATTAATTTTGTAACTTTAAATTACATTTATATACCATGTCATGTTTATTATCCCCTCTCACCCGCAAATTCAACTCGCACAAGAAAATCTTTCAATCTAACCTGATTTTAATTTGTACACAATAATTTATAGATCAACACGTCGACGTCATTGGCGGAAATAAAGGCCATGGACAAAAGAGGGGAGTTAAAAAGGATAAAAACAAAAGCTCCATTGAAAGATTCAGTTACCGTTCCTGACGGAGGGTATACAATCGTGCGATTCAAGGCGGATAATCCAGGTAGTCTTATAAGTTATTTTCATATTTCTTGTTAAATGAAATCAATTCATTCGTCCATATAAGAACACAAAAATGGAAGTCGCCAAATGACCTATTACCTTTAAATCTAATATTAAAAGCACATTATCATACGAGTTAATTTTGGTCAATAATTTATTCTTCGCATTAAAAATAAATAAATAAATATATATTTTTTTAAAAACTTGTTAGCACAACTTTTCCAACTACGTATTGCAAATTTACTGAAAGATAAATACCGTTCTAGAGTCATTGACATTTGAAACACTTTTAATTACCGATATCAGTTCAAAGGCGTCAGATCGGTAATTAATCTCAAAGGGCCGATACAACATATGAAATTAAGCCTGGAAATGACCAATCCACATATCATATCTTACTTTCTATTATTACCTCCCTTGTCCAGGTATCTGGTTCCTCCACTGCCACATTCAGTTCCACACGGAGGTCGGTATGGGACTCCTGTTCCAGGTGGGGACCAAGGAACAATTCCCGAAACCGCCCAAAAACTTCCCCAAGTGTGGGAACTGGTTGTACGATGACGAAACCGTCGATAATGATGACGTCACAGAGAAATGCCATGACTAGAAATTCCACATGATCAAGGACTTTATTGTCTTTGTTTTTACTGTAACACATGTAATTACTATAATTCTCCATGTATTCACCTCATTTTGACCTCATTTTTGTGGAGCAAGGTCTCAGTATATTTTTTATATTGAGTGTAAATGAATATTGATTTTAAAAAATTAAAAAATTATTAACATTTATTTTTAAAATTTTATTTGTGGTTTCTGTTATGTAACTTCAGTTGGGATGAAGTACTAGCAACAGGAAGGGGTGGGGGGAGGGTCCGCACCGTAATCAGGCAATGCAAGGTTTTAGAAAGCGCACCACGTTTGCCAAACAATGAACTGATTGGTCGACCACAGCGAGGATCATTCGTCATGCTTATTGGCACATACTCGCTTTGGTGAATTATATAAATTGTATTTTAAACTCATTTATATTAATCGTGGCGTCTGCTTGATTGTTTGCCGAAAAAAATTTGGATCAATTTTTTAACCCACTTCCTCGTATGCTAGCGAGCTGAAACTTTTCAGGAAGACTTTCGCCGACGATAATAATGATCGCTCAAAATTTCAGATTGATGGAATATACTGTAATTAACTTATATCATTTATAGATTGTCTCTATTTATCTACGTGTAGCATGCTAATTTTTTTGTTGCTAGAGTGTCGCGGTGCGTATTCTTCCTCTTCTTCGTTCTCAAAATGTTTTAAAGGAGGGTTTACATAACATAAGCCTTATATATGTGATAAACTGCGCTGTGGCTGTCAATTGGTTCAGTCCACCATATAGTTTATCGTCGAGAGTAGCTTCCTGTGTCCATATGGCTGTTCAGATATGGTAGTATAGAGGGCAGTTTTGAAGCAAATGTGCCGCATTTTCTGCAGACGCGGTGAGTATAATATTGAAACAACCTTTTCAATATTTTCCTGTCACGCGATGCGATTCGCATTTAAGTGACAATACTTTGAAAATATATATATATTTCCGATCTGTAAATCTAAATGCTAGTAATTGCTAGTCGTCTCGCGGTGCGCACTATGTTTTATATTAATTTATAACCCTATTCCGTGATCTAATCTAGATGAAATTTAGCAGGCAGACTGTAGTTGTTCGTTTTTTAAAGCAATTTCACTTGGAAAAATTGCGTTCATATATTCGAAGTGTCTGTCAAGTTTGATCTTGCATTTACTCCTGAACCATACCAGATAGAGGGTTTCGGGTCTTTTTAAAATACCCTAAGGAGGTCCCAGGGATTGCAACGGCCAAAAAAATACCGAGAATGTTTACTTGGTTTCCTAGAAAAAAAATTTAAAAAACGAACGAATATCAATCAGTATTTCGTCAATTTCTAGCCATCATAACAATAATCAGGTTGACGAAAAGGTCGAACAATAGCTAATAATACTTAGAACAATGTTGGAGAGGGAATTTTTCAAAAATCTCTTTTCGTTCAACTCCCATAATTTTAAAAGCATTTTTTAAAACCAATTGTTTTGTTTAGTCTTAAAATTATTTTAAAATTTATTTTGAAAATAAATGAAACATCATTTCTTTAAATGATTAACGTAGCTGATGTGTAACCTATTGTCATTTATGTAGTGAGAATGATATGAATGTTTCTTTAATTAATATATGTATTGGTATCTACATGTAAAGCGCTGTGAGCCCGGCTCATAGCTGGGATACAGCGCTATATAAATTATCATTTCATTATTATTATTATTTGAAATTTCTTTTAATGTAATCTAGAAGATAGTTAATGGGGTTTTCCCGCTTTTTGAATGCTTATTTAAGATTGTTGCGTGGTGCGCATAATATTGACACATTCTTGGTGTGAAGTAGCGTGGAGGGATATGGCGTCATATTTTTTTTTTAGATTGATTATTTGAAATGTATTTGAATAAAATAATCGGAAATTCTTTGTTTGGAAATTGCATTTAAGTTACATACTCATTCTAGTTTTTATTACTTATTTTACTATAGAATAAATCCTTTAGATCTATACATGAAAATAACTGCAATATTGGATTTTTTTTATTTTCGTGCGATAATGGGGTGTATGGGGTACCTAAGGAGGGTTAGTAACTCCGGTGGGGGACACGTCGTACTCTCCAGGGGGTAGTTCTCCCACCCTTGGTCCTCACTTGACACTCAGCTCGCACCAGTTGCTCATAGTAACTGTAGCGTGCGCAGTGGCAACAACCCGGGCAACGGGCTCGACTGGCTGGCTAAACCTGGGGAAGGAAGCCGACGGCTCTCAAACGTTCGGTGATCTAGGTATGTCTATCTTTGCACGTGAAGACTGGATTCGATGGACAGAACGGAGAAAGCACTAGATGATCAACGGTTAAGAAGGCGTTTCTCACCAAAGCGTGGTGGAACGCTAAGTGCATGATAAGACACACAGGACATCATGGGTATCAACTGATTCCGTCTCCATCATCAGCCGCCTCGACTCTGTCCTGCCGTTGGAACATGATGGTCTCGGGCGAGAGAGTGAGATCGACGAACTGCGCAACTCTTTCTCACTTAAATTCAAGGCATAGCGCAAGACATTTTTTTGTCATCCATTCCATTCTATCAACAAAGCAGGTGTCCCCAGCATCTTCACCCTTATGATGCAGTCCCAGCTTCACTGGGCATGGCACGTAGTCCGAATGCCAGACAAGAGAATGTCAAAGAGTATCTTCTATGGCGAGCTTCTAGCATGGCCAGCGGTCTCATGGTAGGCAAAAGAAACGCTTCAGACACCCAGACACGGGGGAAAGAGCTGCATTGGACCTGTCCACCTGGCGCTAATACATCCACGAAGATGCCAAGACATGCGAGGCAAACAAGATCAACGCCACAGATAGGAAGAGGCAAGCCGGAAAGACCCGTGCTGCCAACATTCCTGAAGACGTTCCATTCTTACTGCCCCGTCTGTTCCCGAACCTTCTGTGCCAGGATCGGCCTCGTCAGCCATCTGCGCACGCATAGGCAGAACCAATTCCAGCAACCCTCCCAATGTTAAAATTCTTTGTTTCTGGATCTTTTTTATCCCCATAACCTCATTTTTTGAGGTCGTAGAGGATTCTAATGTTTCCATTAGAACATTCTCGGGCTTACTAGACACTGGGGGCGCCCATCCCTCAGCGGAGGACTTTCTTAGCGTTAGTCATATCTCAACATTTTATAGTGGCTTTTCGTGATCCCACGCCCCTCAGCTTGTGAGGCGAGCGCACTATTGACTTCGCTACCCAGCCGCCAGATCTTCTTTAGTGATACTGAATCAAAAAAAGTAAATGGCAAATACTGGGAGGGCTTCATAGACATGTTTGCTGTCAAATGTTCCCACCTCTTTTTATTGTATTGCCAACATCAATCATCCTCGTCTTTAAAACAACAAAACTTTGGCAAAGTGCAGTGTTATATCTAGCTAGTTACCTTTATTTGTTTACCTCTATTCGATTAATCAATGCTAACACTGACATGTTAGATTTTCCTCCTTAGATTTTATTTCCAAATCAAAATTAAAAGAAACTTTAATATCTATTCATCACTGCTTTAACTCCCTTAATTCTTGTGTTTTTAGGCTTAGGGATAACAATAAAACAACCCTGTAAATGTTCTTGGTAAAAATCACGATAAAACAGCAGAGCTCATATTACAGCCAGCCATGCATCCTGTCATAAAATATACCCAAAAATCTGCACTAGCAACCAACAAAAGGCCACCAAGAAACTAATCAAACAACCACCTAAAAGTAACATAGAATCTACCCAAGCAAATATCTAAAGGCCACCAGGAATCTAACCAATCAACCACATAAAGGCCATCAAGAACATAACCAAGCCACAACCTAAAGGCCACCAGGAATCTAACCAAGCAACCGCGTAAAGGCCACCAAAAATCTAACCAAGGAACCACCTAAAGGCCACCTAGAATCTACCCAAAAGACACTTGGGTTGGGGCTTTATGGGTGGGGATTCACTCTCAACATCTCTGTTTTTATCGTCACAGTTCTGCTCTAACAGTCAACCTGCATAGGTGTTGCTACCAAGAAAGTAATATAATACCGCTACTTCCCAGAAAGTAACATATAACACGTATCCTGGTCAGCTACCTTTTAATTTCAAAGCAATTACCTGGCAACTGTAGATTCTTTCTTTGTTTGTTTGTCAAATAATGTTTTTAATATTGATCATGAACGTTTCTGTAAATTGTACTCTTATTTTATATATATTCATATATATATATATTAATTTAAATCTAATTGACTTGAGGGTAGGGCTGTAAATATTGTTGAAAAAAGCTGCGCGGGTACCCATCCGAAATTTGAACGGGTACCCGGGTTACCCGTTGAAAATGGCTCAAAACGTTATCCGTCATGCCCGCTATTAGCCTTACACTTCTTTGTTTATTATGTAAAACTTAGATGTAATGAATAAGCGATGTAAAAATTATGTCCTTGAAATGCTGCTATAGTCTACTACAGTGGTGAAAAACAATGAGCAGAAGGGTTTTAAAGTGATTTTTTTTTGTTGGTTTGGTTGGGGGTCGGGGGCCTAAACAGTGTCTTATAAAAATAAAGGTCGGTAATCGTATGATGACATGGGTTATTTCTAGTTCATAGCTGACAACTTTTATAATTAACAAAAATTTCCTGGACTTGCCCCTACAAAGTGGACCACCCCTTCCAGCTTTTCTTTTAAATTGTGAAATTATTGAACGATTGAATATTTTTTAAAAATATAAAAAAACAAGAATATAGCAGGTGTTTGTGTCTTTTTTAAGTATAGTGCTAATAGGAGATGAGAAAGGTGTGAGTGTAAGGGGATATATAAACAACATTATATCCTCTGAGTCGGTAATAAAGATGTGCGGCGTATTTCAAAGTCAAAGCCAATGTCATTTCCTTCCCTTTCTAAAATCGGCATTGTGTTCTATTTTACTTACTTGAAAAATTCAAAGAACCAAAACTTTTTTGTTTTAATTTTTTTTTCATGTTCCAAGAGACAAAAATACCTTGTAGAGTTTTATTTCCTTTTGACAGTTATTTTTTTTTTAAAAAGGATTTTCATGTCAAACTTATTTCATAGTTTTTATTTCAAATGAAAAGTTTTAATTTCAAAAATTATTCTCAAGCCAAAATGTGAAAAATAGACCAAGAATTCCACCAGTATATATTGCAGTAACATTTTCACGGGTACCCGGGCGCAATTTTACTACCCGGGTAATTCCTCGGCAACGGGTACCTGGGTTCTGGAGTACCCATTGACAGGCCTACTTGGGGGCTGTGGGTGAAAGTGTTATAAAACAGATCTCTTTTCTTAAATGGGCCACTATGCTATAGCCAGGGATAACTTAAGGATAAGTCCATAGCCAGGGGCTATAATGAGCCCCTATTCTAAATTTGGGGGAAACTCAAAATTAAATGCAGTTAAAACGCAAGTCATTTAATCAATCTGTTGAAGCCTCAATATATATCACAATCAAATTTACCTTCTAGATTCTAGATACCCTTTT
Organism: Radix auricularia; assembly: GCA_002072015.1. Lineage (NCBI taxonomy): Eukaryota > Metazoa > Mollusca > Gastropoda > Lymnaeidae > Radix > Radix auricularia. Next base: position 408,003 of record MUZC01000830.1, on the reverse strand, counting down.
GGTGCACCTGGGAGCAGCGCATCAAAGTGCGCAATGAGAACCAGGATGATAACACACCAATGAGAATATAATATACGGTGTGCAGTTTTTAGATTGATCGTATACAATAGTATACAATGTGCCGTGGTCCCATTGATAGTATACAATAGTATACAATTTGCCGTGGTCCCATTGGTAGTATACAAATGTATACAATAGTATACGATATGCTGTGGTCCCATTGGTAGTAAATAATAGTATACAATGTGCCGTGGTCCAATTGATAGTATACAATAGTATACGATATGCTGTGGTCCAACTGGTAGTATACAATAGAATACAATGTGCCGTGGTCCAATTGATAGTATACAATAGTATATAATATGCAGCTCCCAGATTGAGAGTATACAATAGTCTATGAGGCGGCTAAGTCCAAATAAAAAAATAAAAAAAATAGTATGTGCCGTAGTCCAAATGACAGTATACAGCACCATGACCATGGTTTAATTAATCGTCCGTCAAAGTCTAAACACAAAAATTAAAGAGCATTATTATAAATAAATTTAACGTGCATTAAAAGTTATTTCTTGGAGTGGCTATAGATTTTTATAGTTAGTTCAATTATTCTATTGTTAGTTCGTCTCGCGAGAGGAAACAGTAATCTTGTAATTTTTTTTGTTCCTGGTTCCTCGAAACAAAAATCAGATCCGCCGCTGCTACTACGGTTGAGCTATTAATTAATACAAGTTGTCCCTAACTGGGGCTGTGTGGGCGTTACCAAAAGTCGCAAGGCGTAAAACTTTTCTCTTTCCTAGAAGTTTCGACGGCGATTCCGAGATATCAGACCTGGATTCATCGCACTCGCCAACACAATTCATTTGGACTGCTTTAATTAATATGTTTTAGCAAGTTTTTAGACCAAGTTATTAGACCAGGGTGTTAGACCAAGTTGTTAGACCAGGTTGTTAGACCAGGTTGTTAGACCAAGTTATTAGTCCAGGTTGTTAGACCAGGTTGTTAAACCAAGTTATTAGACCAGGTTATTAGACCAGGTTGTTAAACCAGGTTGTTAGACCAGGTTGGTAGACCAGGTTGTTAGGCCAAGTTGTTGGATTTGATTTGCGTGTTACTCTTTCCTCTGATGTTGATGGTACTCATACTCGCGGTGGTCATTTGCTAGACAGACACTGAATCTTATTTTACGTGTAATTAACAGTGGTTAAAAGATGTTTTATGAGTATTAAACAGTGGCTTAAATAGGATTTACATGTAACAAACAGTGTCTAATATATGTTTACTTTTCTTTTTTTATTCAAACTTTTAAGATTATGAACGTCGAAGTTTAAATACAATAACGGATACAACTGTCATGTTTTGATGAAGTAACTAAATTTAAAACTCTCTATTTCAAGACTTGTATCCTTCTCTCGTGGCCATGAACTCAATCGAGTTTCACTTCGCCATACTCACAATAGTCAGTGTTTGCCTAAGTTCAACGGCGTCTGCGGATGAAACGGATTATAAATTACCAGGTGATATTTTATGCTAATTTAATTAAATTACTTCTATATAGCTTCCATAGCTGCATTTAATGTACATGTTTCTACAGGCTTGTCTATGGGACATATTTTTCTGCCCCATTCCATCCCATGGCAATTTATGCCTGGACTCTTTATTCTGACACATTTCTGATTGCATTTCAGCTATTTAAATAATAAAAACTAGGTCAGGACTGGTGCTGATTAAAAAAATTGTGTTCCCTTAATCGGGAAAATTTGTTATCGATTAATTATATTTTTATAACGCATGTATATAGATCCTGTTAGGCTCCGATTCGTTATTTCGCGAAATTGTTTAAGTCGCAGTAATTCCATAGCTCCAAATTTGTGTGATGCAACACAGCAAATTAAGAGAAAAAAATTGTTTACGTATGCACGTCTAAATATATAATAATAATGTGAGGGGAAAATATGTACGTAGAAAAAATGTAAATTATAAACATGTTGAAAAAAAGTATGAGAAATATTTACTTAAATTTTAATCGAATTTTAATACCTCTTATTAATTTAATAGATTAAAATTTTTGACGATTGATCGATTATATATTCGTTAATTTCCGCAGCCCTACTAAAAACCTAAGCATGTGTCCGAAGTCCGAATTCCTTGGCAGATTAATTGTAATTTTTAAACGATCTGCAAGTTGTGTTCCTCTTTGTTTGGATTTGCACAGCTAATTTAAAACTGCTGCACCATTTGTTTGTGTGCTCTACCACTCAACAGAATTCATCCTTGCGTCGATCAGATAACAAACATCACCCATAAAATTCTTATTATTATTCTTAATGCTAATTAAGTTACAAAGATCATCCATGAAACCATTCTTTGTGGGAATTAGATCACGAATATTCTTTGAAATTCTTCCATGTGCCCATCAGATTACAAAGATCACCAATGAAATTTTTCCGTATGCCAATCAGATTACAAAGATCACCAATGGAATGTTTCCTTATGCCCATCAGATTACAAAGATCACCAATGAAATTTTTACTTATGCCTATCAAATTACAAAGATCACCAATGAAATATTTCCTTATGCCCATCAGATTATAAAGATCACCAATGAAATGTTTCTTTGTGCCCATCAGATTACAAAGATCACCCATGTAAAAGGGCGTGTCAAGACGGGGACCCTGCCAGACTTTGCCAATATAAATGGGTCTTGGAGAACTACTACGTTCTCTCGAAGGCGTGTCACGAGTGTCCATTCAACCAATCGCATTGCTTCTTGCATCATTGTGTCCCAGCAGATGGCGTGTCACGTGGTATCAAGACAGCCAATAGGATTATGCCGGGGCCATCAGTAGAGGTTAAACATAAACTTAATTGTCTTTAAGACGTATCGAAATCTACGTGATCTAATGTCTCTGCTATTTAGCTTTCCCTGAAATACTGAAAATGTTAAATAAATCTTTAATATGTCGTTGTTTAATGCTTATCTGGGAGGGAAAAATGTTAAAACCGATAATAGAAATTAAATTATTTTTCAAGTTTTATACCATTATCCATTCATCCTGATCATATTAAGTTAAAGGTATTAATATCCATATTAAAGGTGTTAATATCCATATTAAATGTGTAAATATCCATATTTCATTACGGAAGAAAAAAGTGTTGGCGACAATTTCCACGCTTTAAAAAAGACATTAAATTATTCTCTGTGTAAACTTTCTTTTGGTACAAATCTATCTGGCCTCTGTTTATATTAAAGTACTGGTCCACTGGACTGTGGTTAAAATATACACATATTCAACCTGTTTATATAACTCATATAGACCATATATATGTTTATATAACAAACATGCGTTTAATGTATGTGCAATAGCAACCTGTTTATATAAGACACATACATGGCATATTTAGTTTTCTTTTAAAGGTATGTGAAGGGGACACTGTAGAAGTCACAGTGGACAACAGAATGGAAGTGTCCGAGGGGACGTCCATCCACTGGCACGGACTGACCCAGAGAGGGTCTCAGTATATGGACGGTGTTGCCATGGTGACACAGTGTCCGATCCCGGCCCATTCACGATTTACCTACAGGTGAGTGATCTCGTTATGGACATCTCTTAAAATACAAGTAACTTTGAAGGTTCGTTGGTCCGTGTGCAAAGAGAAAAAACTCGTGAGCAAAGTTGCACAGAATCATTTTTTGGTACAATATTTTAAAAAATTTGCTGCGCGGTAATTCTAAACTACTGCGCGGTGTCGGTGAGATATATGTTCAAGGGAACATTTTTTCTTTGACCTGTAGACTGCAGATGCAAATGACGGGGCTGGGATGGCAGGAAAATGTGGTATATATGATAAAGTTAAGGGAGGGGCATGGGGTCAGACAGTAAAAGATGGGTTTACAGTGGGGTCTATGTTAGGGGTCAAAGGATGAGTTAAGGGAATGGGTCAGATTTTTGGGGTCTATGTTGGGATGGGGTCAAAGGATGAGCTAAGGGAATGGGTCAGATTTTTGGGGTCTATGTTAGGATGGGGTCTAATGATGATGTAAGGGAATGGGTCAGATTTTTGGGGACTATGTTAGGATGGGGTCTAAGGGTGATCTAAGGGAATGGGTCAGATTTTTGGGGTCTATATTAGGATGGGTTCTAAGGGTGATCTAAGGGAATGGGTCAGATTTTTGGGGTCTATGTTAGGATGGGGTCTGAGGATAATCTAAGGGAATGTGTCAGATTTTTTGGGGTCTATGTTAGGATGGGGTCTAAGGATGATCTAAGAGAAAGGGTCAGATTTTGCAAGTTGAAAACCCACGATATTTATGTCCTCGTTTGACTCTGAGCCTCAGCAGCAATCCTGATTGGTTGGTTATTCCAAACAACATATCAAGATAGGGCCAGTCTGTTATCTCAGCTCCCAAATTTGAAGTTAAGTTCATGAAATGTGGTCAACAAGTCCGATACACAATGCCGAAGGCTCGTGAAGTTTATGTGGAGGTATCCTAATGAACCTGACGTGCTGTCAGCGGAAGTAGAAATTGCCTTGTATGTGCAACATATCAGTGGAAGTAGAAATTGCCTTGTATGTGCAACATATCAGTGGAAGTAGAAATAGCCTTGTATGTGCAACATATTAGTGGAAGTAGAAATAGCCTTGTATGTGCAACATATCAGTGGAAGTAGAAATTGTCTTGTATGTGCAACATATCAGTGGAATTAGAAATAGTCTTGTATGTGCAACATATCAGTGGAATTAGAAATAGCCTTGTATGTGCAACATGTCAGTGGAAGTAGAAATAGCCTTGTATGTGCAACATATCAGTGGAAGTAGAAATTGTCTTGTATGTGCAACATATCAGTGGAAGTAGAAATTGTCTTGTATGTGCAACATGTAAGTGTAAAACTCTGACGCTCGTACTCTTATCTTCAAGCAGACCTTCCCTGTGAAGAAATTATCCACAAGCTCCACAACAACATTTTGCATGAGGTTTACTGCACTCTTTTGTAGCGTTCTAAGGTCGCTTGTTCATTGGCCCGTAACGTTTACGCAACTCAAGTCCCGTATCATTTGAAAAGACTGAGCAAGTCAAAGCATTAATCATATGTATCTGAAAAGTCTTGACAATTAGGCCAACCAGTTTTATGTAGACTGTGGGGGGAGGGGTATTTGGTGGCAAGTTATATTCCATGAGACATTATGGCGCAGTCGCTTGCCGCCTATATTTTTGGCAGAGGCGTTTCAATTATTCTGACAAACATTTACTACTTCTGATCAGCCGAGAGCTCAACATTTAATTGTACATGACGAATACTTATACAAAATATACCAAAGAGGTCCTTAATCATAACATTGTACTTTACAAGTTGTGAAACAATTATGTACCACATACCAAAATATCATGTACCACATACCAAACTATCATGTACCACATACCAAACTATCATGTACCACATACCAAACTATCATGGACCACATACCAAACTATCATGGACCACATACCAAGCAAACATGTACCACATACCAAACTATCATGTACCACATACCAAACTATCATGTACCTCATACCAAACTATCATGTACCACATACCAAACTATCATGTACCACATACCAAAC
>MUZC01000830.1:386210-402343 GCA_002072015.1 Radix auricularia | reverse complement strand
ATCATGTACCACATACCAAACAATCATGTTCCACATACCAAACAATCATATACCACATACCAAACACTCATGTACCACATACCAAACAATCATGTACCACATACCAAACAATCATGTACCACATACCAAACTATCATGTACCGCATACCAAGCAATCATGTACCACAAACCAAACAATCATGTACCACATACCAAACTATCATGGACCACACACCAAACTATCATGTACCACATACCAAACTATCATGTACCACATACCAAACAATCATGTACCACATACCAAACAATCATGTACCACATAAAAGCTATCATGTACCACATACCAAACAAACATGTACCACATACCAAACAATCATGTACAACATACCAAACAATCATGTACCACATACCAAACTATCATGTACCACATACAAAACTATCATGTACCACATACCAAACAATCATGTACCACATACCAAATAATCATGGACCACGTACCAAACAATCATGTACCACATACCAAACAATCATGTACCACATACCAAACAATCATGTACCACATACCAAACAATCATGTACCACATTCCAAACTATCTTGTACCACATACGAAACAATCATGTACCACATACCAACCTATATACCAGAATCACCCACACTCATCCCCCCCCACTCAACACACTATTGGGCCCCAATGAACCAAACACTGTTGGTGAGCCTTTAATACATTGAAGCTGAAAAAATAATGTTTAAAATATTTTTAAAATACCGAATAAAAAATTCTTTACACAGTTGTTAATGTATGCAGGCAGATAAACGAACTTTTCCCTTGAGATCTATTTCTAACATTTCCTCGCCTGTAGACTATGTAAATCGTTGTGATAGGAATAAGTTTTTATGTTCCTGGCAGAATGAAGTGGGATGGCAAATATCATGTCTGCCTTCACGGCTGGAAATTAAACAAGGCTGATATGAAGATACAAATAGTCTACAAGGATGTGAGAGTAAAGACTTTAATCGGATTAGAGTGCATCCTTTTTTAATATAAAAAGAAAGAACTAAGTTAAAAGAGATTGTTTAAATGAACTATATGTTAGTTAAACTTACTGCATGAAATTGTGTTTAGAAACAGCTAACATGATTACAATATGAATATGATTATAACAACACACGTAATTATAGGACCATGCGGACAAGCCAAAAATGTGTGAGTGTACCTCATAAGGCCATAGCTATTTTCAGTTTTTAGTCTACGTGAAGTATGCATCCATTCAGGCGTGACGGTATTTTAAACTCTATTGTTCGGGCTAGGGGTCTTTATAGTAATGTATACCACAAAAAACTTGTTGTTCTGCTGTGTCAAATTCGAGGTTTGCCGGTGGCTACAGCTACTGTCTCCACGGCTACACTGAGAGATACACCACCGACCTTCTAAGTGCTAGGTTCTTTTGAACAATTGAATACCTTAACATTCGCTGAAGTAATAGCGCTCAATGAAATGTTAACGTAACCGAGGAAGACGTTTTATTACACACAGGTGTTCTCAAATGAAATGCCCCGATCCAGAGTTGTTCTGCTATTTAGGTCGTTAAACCCGGGGCATCTCTCGCACTAAAGAACAAGTCCTCGGAAATCAATATAATTATTTTTTAAATATTAATATTTTTTTTAGAATCAATATTTATATGAATTATATATTTTAACCCTGTTTCGTAATTTTTTTATAAAATCAGAACCACTTGCCTGTGGTGTTACGTTAAAATGCGCCCGGGTTTACTGAAAGGACCTTTCATCTCATTCTATACATTTTGTTTATCTAGCCATCTGGATTTGTTCAGATTTGCGCCATTGCCCCAAACTGTACTCTGACACTTCACCTGTTACAGGCCCGACGCTGCTGCCGAACTTCATACGTGAGACGAAAAGCGGTCACTGATTTATGTCATAGTCATATTCCTGAGCATGGGCGGCGACATTAGTTTTTACAGTTGAAGTCAGACTCTCGTCTAGGGTCCTAAGACTTAGATTTTAAGACAAAACTATTTAACCGGGTTTTGGAAAACTGCGGCCCGTGTGCTACATGTGGTCCGGTACAATTTTATGCGTAACGCACGGATGTCTTGAGGCTTATTGGACAAAGTTATTTTGTTAAAGTAGACTTTTTTCTATTATTTCAACTGTCCCCAAATTATTGTTGTTTCATGATCCTTTTTTTAGGCCCTGAACTTGAAAAGATGGCCCACCTTAACCTAGACTCTAGACGAAAATTCTTTACATTCTGTTCATGATGACGGCATTTTTACTGCGTTTGTTGTTTCAGATTTAAAGCTGATAACCCCGGAACTCACTTCTGGCATGCGCACGCAGGCGTGCAGAGAGCAGACGGTTTGTACGGAGCGTTCATCATCCGGAGTCCTCCCAGTCGCGAGCCCAGCTACCGTCTCTATGACTACGATCTCTCGGAGCACGTCATCATCGTCACGGATTGGTTGGCCGAGATGACTGTCAACAGGTTTGCGTCACATCACCATGACGACGGAGACAACAAACCGGAACTTATGCTGATTAATGGTTCATGGTTTTCTTTCTATAAAAATATTTTTTCATTTAAAAAATTGGGGGAGGGGGTGGGGAAGGGGGGTCTTGTCATTCAACGAATTGGTAATATAATATGCATGATGCATAACCAAGCACATTAAGAATCGCTCAGTGACACGGATTACGCAATAAGACACAAATGGCAGACAAAAGACAAGCCATTTTCTACGTGACAGAAAATATAAGGCTGTTGGAGAATAACGCCATCAAAATGAAATTCTCTGATTAGGATCAACTGTATGGTCAGTTCTGGCCATTTGGGATTCCATGTCCATTATGTCAGTTTGTCATCGTTATCGGTCTCAAATCCCCATACATATTTCCTTTCAGCAAATTAAACTGCTTCTCAAAATTTACGTCTTGGGGCCACAGATTAATAAATTTAATTAAACTTAAACATGGAATAAAAGCTTGTGCACTGATACAATGTATACTTTTAGTGTTAAAAAACGAATATTTTAAAACTCAATGCGAGATAACCTTCAACTTGTAATGATATGTTACGAAATTTTTGTTTTTTTTTCATGTCACTATGAAAACTTAACCATTTGTCATTACCATCCCCAGGCATGGGCAAATATCAAGAGTTCTATGACAACGGAACTTCCTATTTTACACCAAGGGCGATATTCACGGTGAAAGGCAGGAAAAAGTATCGATTCCGTGTAATTAGCAGTGCCATTATGAACTGTCCAATACAGGTTTGACCTCTTAACGACCTTGAACTTCGTGGAATTTTTAGCATTAGTCCTCTAAATCAGCGTTTGTCAACCGCTGTTCCGCGGCACACAAGTGTGCCGCGATATGTTTCCTGGTGTGCCGCGGGATATTCCTATTCAAGAGAATTAGTTTATATATATATATAGTCAATATAGGCACAGAGGTAATTTTTTAAAACCTTTTCTAATGGTGGTGTGCCTCGGGATTTTTTTTCATGAAAAAAGTGTGCCATGGCACAAAAAAGGTTGAAAAAAACCACTCTAAAGCATTGTCTTGAAAAAATCCTTGTTCTCATGAATAATTTTTGTACTCATTATGTACCATTGTTGTACTGATGTACACTAATGAGTAATTTCAGGTTTTCCCGTTTGGAATTCGGACGAGGAATGATTCACCTAATGAAACTAGGAAAACCCAACACTTTCAACGATTAAAACTAATAAAAATTCATGACTAGACATAAACCATGAATAAGCGTAGGACGCAATACGTGTGTTTATTTAAAAAAGTCGGACCTCTCTAAGTCGTACACAAAGGACCCCCCCCCCTTTTTTTTCCTAAAAGATCGACTTAAGGAGTTTTCGAGTTAGGGAAAATGGCGTAATATGTTCCGATTAATCAAGAACAATGTTGTCATTGAGAGGGGAGAGAGAGGGAAAGCCATACCAGCGAGAACTCTTGACAGGAAGGAAAGGCGATGTCTGAATTTTCATATGAAAGGACGACGACTTAGCTTTGAAATACCGACATCACTGAGAACCCCACCCCCACAGACACACACACTTTAATCCCTCCCCAGTGGGATGGGCGGGGGTAAGATTTTTCCTATTATAGAAACGACTTGGAAAGTTCGACTGCCTGAGGTTGGAAGCAAAAAAATCTTCGAGTTAAGGAGATCTAAAATACATTAGTCTTAAGGAATTTGGCTGGGACGAAAATTAATTTCGTATTGTGAGGTTTTCGACTTCGGAAAGTTCGGCTTAGCGAGGTTTGACTGTAATACAAGATAGATAAGATAAGATAAGATAAGATAAGACATTATTTCATTTCATTGAAATTTACGTCGAGCTTCTAACCTATGTTAGTCCATCAGCTTACAAAACTTTACCATCAAAAAAAGACTAGTACACAACTTGACGAAATTATTTTGAGACTTATGATAAAAAAAATTAATATGAGCTTTTCTTTATACCTAAAGTTGCTGTTTAACATGGGACGTGGTGGTCGAGAGGTAGAGCTCTCGACTGTCATACTGATGGTCACGAGTTCGAATCCACACGAAGGTGAGGATTTGTTCTCGGGGCCTGAGGAGTCCCCGAGTCACCCAGCTCCGAATGGGTACCTAACTAGACAATAGTTAGGCGGCTGGGGTAATGCGTGGAACCCTTATAGCCGTGGCCTGTGACCGCTGCATCACTTTCCAACAGATCATCTCTCATGGTCTGTGGACGCAATTATCTTCTGCATAGAAGGAGCGTCTGTATATCTAAGATAAGATAACATATCCTATCTTTATAGATACTGTACAAATAATTTGGGCATGGAGGCAACAATGCACCGCTGAGAACCACTTCAGTTGTAATCCGTATATTTTAATGTCGACACTTTTCAAATTAAAACAGAGTTTTGCCTTATTTGTATACATTATTTTCTATACATATCACAAGTTGTTGTTTTTAAAATTGTTATCAATATTAAATATGAGTGACAATCCTATTAATGTTGGCAGATGACAATAGAGGGGCACACCATGACTATCATTGCATCAGACGGCAACTCCTTTGAACCTGTCGTTGTGGACGCGTTCAACATTTTCGCTGGAGAAAGATTTGACTTCGTGCTGTACGCTGATAAAACGGACACACCGAGGTGCGCAAAATTTAAAAAATAGAATCCACTTAGATGATACGATAGCAAAATTATGAAATCTGTATTTGGCACAAAAATGTTGGAAAACTATTCAAAACATATTATTTACACTTTATAAACTGTTTATGTAAAAGAATTTCTAAATTTGATAAAATCTGTTTTTCTGCTCGACAGGAATTATTTGATTAATGTTCGTGGTTTAGCTGACTGCAATGTCAAGGCCGCCAATCAGACAGCAATTCTACATTATGAGGGAGCCCCCAGTGACCATCTCCCAGAATCAGCTCCATCTAATACTTCACTTCCGGGAATTGTACGGGCGTTTAAATAATTTATATTGTAATATATCCTCCCTTTTCTTATAAGAAAGGTGACGTCAAATAAAAAAAATTTTAAAACGTGCCACTTAAAATAAAATTTCAGCTTAAATATTTGATTGCTTTCAATTTTTTTAATGACGTTTTCAATGGCTTCACACGTGTTTCGATGTTATAGTGCAGCCTTATCTTCATATCAGCCTTACACATTTAAATGACGAAAATATAATTTGCAACATACTAATTTTCAATAAGAAAATACGGCTTTGGTTGGGGGGGGGGTTGTCAAAGCTTTCTGGCGTCATATCAGAGTGGGGTCTAAGTTTTTGCGACGAAGCGTGATTTATGGATGGCCCCTTACGTAATTATTTTCCTATACATAGAAAACTTATAGAATACACAAATAATTTTTTAATCCGTTCTATTAACTCGTGGCACCTGCTTGGTGCCTTGATTGTTTGCTTGATGCCTTGATTGTTTGCTTGATGCCTTGATTGTTTGCTTGATGCCTTGATTGTTTGCTTGATGCCTTGATTGTCTGCTTGATGCCTTGATCATTTGCTTGCCGGAAAAAAAAATTGGATCGATTTTTAACCCACGTCCTCGTATGATAGCGAGCTGAAATTTTGCAGGCAGACTTGTACCGACTATACGAATGATCTATCAAAATTTTAGATATTTAGATTTTATAATTAAATTAATGAATGTTTTATATTATCTCAAACTATCTCTTTGAAGCATTTAAATTTATGTTCTAGACTGTTGTGATGCGTCTTATATTGAACAACCTTTTCAATATTATTCTGTCTAGTGGTGCGTATTATATTTACGATATTTTTTTTAAAAATATATTCCCGATCTGTAAATGTAAATGCTAGTAATTTCAAGTTTGTCTCGCGGTGCGCATTAAATTAAACGTTTTTATAACCCTTTTCCCGTGATCAAATCGAGCTGAAACTTAGCGTGCAGACTGTAGTAGTTGTTTATTTTTGTTACATTAAATCCCTTATATATATGAGACAACTAAAATTTTGGATTGTCGTACGATGCGTATTATAATGCATGTACTTTTAGTTATGTCTCGTAAATGATTGTGTTATAGTCAAAAGCTTTGTTTTAACGTTTATTTTTATTTTTATTTTTTTAAATTTTAAATAATACTTGTTTATGTTATGTGTACTGACGAAGGCATACCCGAAAATATCAATATCAACTTGTATATTAATCAATTACTAAAGCTTTAACTTTAATTTATTGCTTTGATCAAACAATTTCTTGGTGTTTCACGTATTTTATTCCACAATGAAAGATTTATTGAACGCGTTAACCCTCAAACTCCCATCCCTCAGCTCCTTAACCCTTGGAACGCCAAAGGCTCGGAAACTCAAATTGATATCACCCGCATGGTCAGCACGGAGCCTGATGACGACACGATGACGTCAGAGCCAAACAAGAGGTTCTACCTGGCCATGGACTTCAACAAGATCGACAACGCTCGCTTCAACAACCCGGAGTACTACCCCTTGTCGTCTGTCGTCAAGAAGAAGAAGCTGTTCTCTCCCCAGATCAACCACATTACGTCACTGCTGCCGGCCTCCCCTCCCCTCACACAGTTTGATGACGTCCCAAAGGTAAAATATTCAACTTAATGACATGCGCGCGAAGCTCGTGTACGGCTACACTATGTGGTGCATGGATTTTTTTATTTGTTGATAATAATATTTATTAACGTCTATCCCTGAATGTTTTGTTGTTTTTTTTTGAATTACAAATGTTGGTTTTGTTGATGCTGGTTCTTTTGGTGGTGTTAGTGGTGTTTTGTCAAAATGTGCGACATAGTTTTTATTTACAGATTTATGCCCCCTATCCCCGTCCACTATCAGAACTTTAAGGATTATCTCTCTTGTTTTTAGGTTTCCAGCGCTTGGTTGTAGATCCCATGAACAAGAACCGCTTGCTCGTTTGTTAACACCCAGCATGTTCATGTGGTGTTTGTTATGATGGGCTCCTCTCATAACGATTGTCTCCCTTAGTTCTGATCATCTATATTTTTTTAATTAGTTATCATTGTCTCAACTCGTTTTAACTCCTTGCTCGTTAGCGTGTTGTTAGTTATGATTGTCTCCCCTATTTATGATTGTCACCCCTATTTATGATTGTCCCCCCTGTTTATGATTGTCCCCCCTGTTTATGATTGTCTCCCCTATTTATGATTGTCACCCCTATTTATGATTGTCACCCCTAATTATGATTGTCTCCCTTAATTATGATTGTCTCCCTTAATTATGATTGTCTCCCCCAGGACATGTACTGCAACGCTGAAACTGTCCAGAAGCATTGTGAGATTGAGTGGTGCGCATGCGTACACATGTACCAAGTCAACCTCGGCGACATTGTGGAGCTGGTTCTCATAGACGAGGGCGTTACCTTCGACGCGAACCACCCCATGCACCTCCACGGCAACAAGTTCAGGGTCGTTGGAATTGACAAGGTCACCGCGTTATAATATCATTAATTGGATACTATTTCAGCACCTGTAATTATTTTCATTGCAATAATTTCATTTAAAATGGTTATGCAAGCACTTCGTAATTCTTTTTTTAACAGCCACCCACCTCCATAAGGGGAAGGGCAAAAAATAATCAAAGTGGACACACATTCCACTACACATCTCACAACAATCCCATTAAGTGGCTAAACCATACTCACACACGCTTCAAATAACACTTCGCTGTAAATTCTATTTGTCCACTAATATTTCTAGGTCAATTCTTCAACGTCCCTGGCTGAAATAAAGGCCATGGACAAAAGAGGGGAGTTAAAAAGGATAAAAGCAAAAGCTCCATTGAAAGATTCAGTTACCGTTCCTGATGGAGGGTATACAATCGTGCGATTCAAGGCGGATAATCCAGGTAGTCTTATAAGTTCTTTTTATATTTCTTGTTAAATGAAATTAATTCATTCGTCCATGTAGAATTTTAAAAAATCCAAGAAGCCGAATTACCTTCGATCTCAAAAGTTTAAATTGAAACAATGGATGTTATCACTATCATAAGCTTATTCGCATTTTGTTATATGTAAGTGTTCGCACAACTGTGCCAATGATGTGTTGAACCCTTTTTTCAAGCTGAATTTGGTTAAACGGAAATAAAGCTTTTGCTAAACTTTCAATTATAAATACCAGGTCCAAGGGGGTCAGATCGATACCAGGTCCAATGATTCAGATCGATACTGTAATTAATCTTATTTGGTCGATACCACTTAAGAAATACTGCCTGGAAATGACGCGTCGACTCGACATATCATATCTTACTTTCTTTTATTACATCTCTTATACAGGTATCTGGTTCCTCCACTGCCACATTGAGTTCCACGTTGAGATCGGTATGGGACTCCTGTTCCAGGTGGGGACCAAGGAACAATTCCCGAAACCGCCCAAAAACTTCCCCAAGTGTGGGAACTGGTTGTACGACGACGACTCCGTCGATACCGATGAGGTCACTGAGAAATGCCAGACTAGAAACTCCGCAGGGTCAAGGACGTTTAGCATCTCTGCTATTGTTGTTATACATGTACTTACTTTGATTCTCATGTATTGACCTGGTTTTTGTTGAGCGAGCTGTAAGTGTATATATNTATATATATAATTATTTGTATTTTGGACCAAACATACACACAAACATTTGTATATAATATGTGTAAATAATTTTGAATTGCTCTAAATAATGTACATTTATTTCATTTACTATGACATAATTAATAAGCGTAAAATAGTAATTGTATTTTAATTAAGGAATATTTATTAAAAATAACACCAAAAAATTGTTTTGAAAATCATTTGTATTTAAATGTGCTGTCTTTGCCCTTTCCTCTATTGGATTTGGGTGTGGATGTGGATGTGGATGGGGATGTGAATGTTTGCCATGTTACTATATCAGTTTAAGACAACGGAAAGAAAGGGGGGGGGGTTCTGCAATGACTTATGTCATAAATATTTAGTAAACTTTTTTTAAAAAAATTGGAAATTGATTTATAACTGTCCGCGGCACGAGGATTGGGAAACCGTGGCTAAACAGTGGCTCTGGTGTGTTTAAATTGCGGCTTGATATTTGCTCGAACCCCCCTCCCCCGCCCCCCTTAAAAGAGTATTCCACCAAAATATAAAAAAAAAATCACGGGCACTATTACACACAATTTTTAAAAATTAATTATGAGAGCTGTTATTATAGCGTTTGACTAATCTCATCCGAACTCGGTTGGTCTGCAGCCGGTGGAAGGATAAACACGGATTTTAAGCACTTTTTCACACACAAAAAAAGGTATTTTAAATGTGTAAATAGTATAATGTCTTTGGTCATTAGTTATTTATTGACAATTCTCAGCAAGAACAGTTGCTTCATTAATTTTAGTGGGACCTAGCACTTCGAAAATTATCTTTAGCTGTAAGACTATGTGGATCTCACGCCAACACTAGAAGTAATTAGTTAACTAATTCTAACTACCACCAGAAAATGACAAAACACTAAATGTTGGCTGTATAACTCCAGTCCGTATGTGTTGGCGTTGACCCATCACTAGGCTCATACTCATACTAATAATACTATTTATACTAATAAACACTTCTACAAATTAATTACTTTTGTCACGTATGTTTGTAACTTATTTTTTCAATGAAAGGGAGCTATAACGGTTGTGATAACAGCTTAGAATATGAAGCGCACTGAATTTAAATAATTTAATTTAAATAATTTTTTTATGTTTCGAAGTGTCTATTTAAAACTATTATAAACAATATAATAGCCCAAGTCACTCACTCACTCACTGTCTGTCTGGCTGTCTCGATAACGCTATGAAGTCATTGTTTGAGCTTAATGAGCTTCTGGGCAGACCAGTCTATGATGAGTGTAGATGTCCTTTCTAAAAAAAAAGCAGCCACACATATAAACATTCAAAAAGCAGTTGTGAAACATCAAACACAAACCATTCAACAAGATGACATAGAAATCGATTTAGAAGCTGCTCCACCCAGTACAACTTGTGATGAAAAATCTGAAAAATGCAAAGCAAAAGTACAAGATGAATTACAGAGTCAGATAGGCATCTTCAACACCGATTTGATTGGCTTGTATATACGAAAAGAAAGGAAAAGGAACTGAAAGGAAAAAAAAATCAGGTTGATGAGCTAAACAAAAACCCTGAAAATAAAGAAATATGAACAAGGCAAACAGAAGATATCCCGGAAAAATTATACTTTATCTCAAAGTTGAACTGAAAATCCTGACTTCAGTAGCAAATTGAAGATCCCACAGAAGGCTGCTCGACAAACGGTGGAAGAAGATCAGCTGCTCCTTGAAAATACCATTATTGACATTGCATTTTATGGGTCTGCTTATCCCGATAAAAGACAAAGTGATATTAATCGCAGTGTTAGAAAACTTGATGATTTGAAAATGTGTATTCTTCATAATTATGATGCAAAATAGAAAACATATACTAAAAAATTAGACACATCCATTATCATTAATGACATTTAACCGAAATGGGGGCAATAAGCCACATTTTGTAAAAGGTATATATATTTTTTCACAGTGGCTGTCGACAACTCTCACTGGTCCACTATGTCTTAAATAGTAGCCTCCCTTGGATTTCTTTGCTATTAACATTTGTACCAGTTGCTTTGAGTCACCATTTTTTGTGTCTTGTTGTCAGTGACGAAATTGGTTTTATCACCGATACATTTCTGACTGGGGTGACCACATAATTTCCACATCCTGATAAGTATTCATGTACAGTTCAAACCATTTCTCAATGACTCAAAGGTCCTCAGCTTTAGCACTTTGCATAGTGTTCTGTTTCTCTAAGGATTACTGTTGGATCGTGCCTCAGTAAACCCCAAAACCAGTCAAGACTAGGTCAATGATCCATGAATTGTTTTATAAATATTTTTTGTTGTGGTTTTCAAATTTTTTCAAAGTTGGGGTGGGTGGGGGCATTATGCATATGTTGTTTTTTTTTGTGTGTGCAGTTATCGGAAGACTCAACTAGTGCCTCGTGCTCAAAGAAAGTCAGATCACATCATTTAAATCTGCATGAAAGATGAAAGTCCAGGTCAAATACGTAAAAAAGGGACTTAAATCATTGTTACAATCTAAGTGACGAGTTATTTACCCTGTTAAAATCATGTGAATTTATTGTCAGCCAAAGGTAAAAAACCAACAACATAAAAACAAAGAATTCACGTGACTTGGTCTTTTTTATGTATCGTTGTAAAAAAATCTTCCCGCGTACCCGTCCAAAATTTGAATGGTCAATAGTTAGGCGGTTGGGGTAATGCGTGGAACCCCTATAGCCGTGGCCTGTGACCGCTGCATCACTTGCCAACAGATCATCTCTCATGGTCTGTGGACGCAATTATCTTCTGCATAGAAGGAGCGTCTGTATATCTAAGATAAGATAATCGAGCTAGGAAATTGGCGTAATAAGCACAGATTAATCAAGGACAATGTCCACATTGAGAGGGGCAGTCATACAAGCGACAAGGCTTGATAGGAGGGAGAGGCGGTGTCTGGTGTATCACATGAGAGGAAGCCGATAGCTTTGAAATACCGACACCACTGAGAGACTCGCTAAATGGGGGATTTAGATTTTTTTTTCTTTTACAAGTTTTACATTAGTCTTATGGACTTTGTCCGGGACCTAACAATTAATGAGATATGGGAGGTTTTCGACTAAAAAAGGTTCGAGTTAGCGAGGTCCGAATGAATTGTCCTTAGATATCATTTTGTTCGATAAAGAATGATTTATAATATTTATATCAATTTTAACTTAGACTTATGGATTTTACTTTAATTTGAGAGTATCTTTTTTCTGTCACACTAACACGGATATAAATATATGTGCCTGCGGCGCCCACTCATTTCCAAAAGCCCTATAACTTATCCTTGTTTGATAAATATGCAAAATTAAAATATCAATTAAAATATCAGCTAAAACAATGACGTCATATATTATTTTTACGGCGAGAAACACCACATGCCTTTTTTAACTGCTATGGACTGTTTTAAAAAGAATCTTTAATTTATAATTATAATAATTATGCACACATCCTGATGCACATCTTAAAGTTGACTTATTTTTCTGTGCTAAGGCGGCATAACTATTCAATAACGAATCCACTTTTGTTTGCAAATCCTCTTTTTTTTTTTTTCAATTTATTCCAAATTTCAGTTACCTCTTTATGAGAGCATTGCTTAAGCTTGTTATGAAATGCTTTTAAGTATCCTTCATACAACAACTTATGAAAGTTTGGTTTCTCCCTTGTAAATCTTTAAAATAAATATATATATATATGTTTTTAATTCGACTGTTAATAAATTTAGTATTTGGAAAAAAAACACAACACAAAAAACCAGGGAAGAAAAATCAATGAAGCCGAGGCCTATTTAACAATATTTCATAATTCTCAACATTGTAGACATGTACTGTATTTATAAGATTTCAAATGAAGGCCGGGATAAGCTTGCAGATTTGCTACGTATATTATTTCGCTGCTAATTTTATTTACTCTTGAGAACTTTCATTTTTAATTTTATAAATTATTTCAATGCATTAATATATGGGTTTTTTTTAGCTAATACAGCGCTAATTTTTCAGTTTTTAAATTTTCTAATGCATTTTTTTTTTTTTTGGACTGTTGAAAATACATTCATTTTGTTTATCTAGCACCTTGCTTGCCAAATCTCGTAGAGTTGTCTGCCGTTACTTTGTCGTAGCAGCAGACACTTCAATCATTAAATCTTTAAACTTCAGTTAGACCAATTTCACAATGAAAGCCAATTATTTCTAATAGTCTAGTAGAGCCAATGGTGCATTTTATAATCTATATAGACATTTAAATAACATGATGTAGACTGTGTACAATTTGCACAGCAGACTAGTCCTGTCAACGGGTACCCGGGACCCGGGTGCCCGTTGCCGAGCAATTACCCGGGTAGTCAAATTGCTCCCGGGTACCTGTGAAAATGTTACTTCAATATTTTTACCAACGGTGATAGAACTGCGGATCTTCTGTGTTCAGATTTCGGCACCGCAAATATTTTATCAAATAATTCTTTTTCGTTGGAAATATATTCTGTAATTAACGTTTAACATGAAAACGCTTAGAAAGAAATCGCCGTCAAACGGAAATAAAAGACGGTCCCGACAAACTTAAAAGTATTTTAATCCCAATGTTTTTCCTGACAAATAAATAAAAATCATTTTTTTAAATATGTTTTTGGGTTCTCTGAATTGTTAAATTAAGGAAAAAAGAACACAGCGCGGCTAACTACTAAGGGGTAGAAATGACCTTGGTTTTGAACTATCCCGCACATCCTTGTTACCGATTGAGCGAGCCAATGTTATTATCTACCCCCTCCCCACTCACACATATCTCCACTCCTATCACCACCATAATTTTTTTTAAAAATACCTGCTATGATGGGGGATGGGTTCGCCCACTCAGTAGGACACAAAAATAGAAGACTAAACCGATAACTAGGAAGAGCTAGAAATGACCTTGAAGCTTGGCTTTGGATTTGAGATACGCCGCACATATTTGCTACCGATTGAGATGCGCCAATGACAATGTACTTTTATCTACCCCCACCCACTCACATATATTTCCAATCCTACTTTAAAAATAAAATAATAAACACCAGATTTTTTTTTTAAATGATACTTCAATGATTGAAATGATCTTTACTAGATAACAAAAATAGATGCTGGGGGATGGGTCCACTAACTAGGGGCAAGTCCTGTAAAGTAATTACAACAGTTGTCAGCTATGAACCCGCCATTTATCTTCATAAGATTTTGGTTAGCCCCCGCCCCTCTCCCCGCCAAAAAAATCTCTTTAGCACCACTCTGCTAATTGTTTTTACATCACTGTACTATAGTAGTATTTCAATGTCATCATTTTAACATCACTGACTCATTACATCGAAATTTGCATTTACATAATTAACAAAGAGAGGCATAGCAGGAATAGCGGGCACATTCAATTGACGAAAATTTTTAAGCATTTCGAACGGGTAACCCGGGTACACGTTCAAATTTTGGACCCGGGAAGCTTTTTTTAACAAAGTTGACAGCCCTACAGCAGACCAACAACAACTTTGAAAAAAATAAGAGTTAGCAGTAAACATCTCGTGTGTCTATGTTGTGTGAAGTTTCTTTACTTTAAACCACGCCGCGGTTTGTAAAAATTAGGAATAAGGTAATTTCAATTAAAATTTAAAATACTGAAGTTTGGGCGAGTGAGTAGCACAGGGCTAAAAATTACAAATGCAGCCTAATTTTCCCTCGTTAAGTAATTTTTTTTAAAAGTAATATTGTTGACGTCAACTTTTCTTGACCCCCCTCCCCCTTGTCAACAATTGTCAAAAAATTTCAGACACCCTCCCCCCTTTTTTGTTGACGTAATTTATGGACAGCCCCTCTGTGTTCATTTGACACACACACACACCCAGGTGTTTGCCAGCCTCAGTTTCGATCACAACAAAGTTCATGGGATATCAACGAGTCTCTAGACGAACGTTTGTGAACCTTGTGACAAGAGCTTTAAAAATGCCATGAATACAAACGACAGAATTTATGTCATCGACAAGGCAACAAACCGTATCAGCTGGTTCATTTCACATCATTGGACTGGGGCTATAATAATATAAGAGTGAATTCATTTTCTATGTTTTTTCTACTCCCGTAATGAATAGCAGTGCCGTAAATACTCTGTTGGCTGCTCCTTTTACAAGACCTTAACAAAGATGACAAGTTAGTGTGAAAGTTATGCCGATTCGCAAATGAGATTTTAAAGGGAGTGGGCTTTAGTTTAAGAGAAAGAAAAAGAAGAGAAAAGAATAATTGAGAGTTTGAATTCAACTATATTTAATACAAAATGAGGGGTAGGACTGCAATCAGGCTTATACAGAATTCAATGGAAAAGACGTAAACAAGGTATGGGTTAGCCTGACCGGACGTAACAAAACAGCGAACGTTTCGGCAAAGAGCCTTTATCAACGAACATACAAGACACAAAAAAAACGAAAATAAAAATAAAAAATGAAAAATGAAGGAACTTAGCTGTGGTGGAATCCGAAGTATCCAAAGAAAAAGTGAAACTGAGAGATGACAGAGCGATTTTATATAGGAAAGCAGAGAGGGGGCGGGGCAATCACCTAGGTGGACAAAGAAAAGACCATGTTCATCCCGTGTGGAGCAATTGTACCGTGGCTCACTATTAATCTGTTTTCAATCTGGACTCTCGTGGGTGTGTTTGTGCACGAGACAATAGCAGTGACTGCCAGGTCCTTGACACCCATATGGTCGCGCCCATTGAAGTGACGGGAGACGGGACACTGTTTATCTTGTGTAATCGCCCTAATATGTTCAGACATTCGGCACGACAAAGATCGTCCCGTCTCTCCTATGTATTTCAAAGGACAGCGCTTACACACAATGGCGTAGACAACGTTGCGGCTAGCGCAGGTGAAACCATCCTTAATCATAAATAGCCCCTTAGGGAAGTTTATCTGTTCGGCTTGCACAACAAAAGGACATGTCTTACACCGAGGTCGGCCGCATGGTATGGTACCCAGATGCTTGGGTGATGTTGT
>MUZC01000830.1:372204-382399 GCA_002072015.1 Radix auricularia | reverse complement strand
CTATTAATCTGTTTTCAATCTGGACTCTCGTGGGTGTGTTTGTGCACGAGACAATAGCAGTGACTGCCAGGTCCTTGACACCCATATGGTCGCGCCCATTGAAGTGACGGGAGACGGGACACTGTTTATCTTGTGTAATCGCCCTAATATGTTCAGACATTCGGCACGACAAAGATCGTCCCGTCTCTCCTATGTATTTCAAAGGACAGCGCTTACACACAATGGCGTAGACAACGTTGCGGCTAGCGCAGGTGAAACCATCCTTAATCATAAATAGTCCACATGGACTCCACCGCCTGGTCAATCCAAGGCTCTGGACCTGTACATCAAGAGCACCGAGAATGAAATTAAAAACCTTTTGTTACCCCGACTCCGTCATTCTAACCTGTCCAAAGTTGAGTTAAAGGCTTTGTCTCTATTACGCAGCCGGAAAGATATTGTCATCAAACCGGCAGACAAAGGAGGAGCCGTTGTTGTGTGGGATAGGGATTTATACATCAAAGAAGCCCAGAGACAACTGGACGATACCCAGTTCTACCATAAAATAACCACGGATCCCATCTTAAAATATAACGCCACTGTCAAGAAAACCATTCATGAGTTGATCACTGAATGCGCCCTCCCCAAATCAGCATCTAGGATGCATATCTTTGACAGTGACTTGGGAAAGCCTTCTTTCTATCTGCTTCCCAAAATTCACAAGGATGGCAACCCTGGTAGACCCATTGTCTCAGCTTGTTCGTGTCCAACTGAACACATTTCTGAATTCCTTGATGGTATCTTCCAACCCTTAGTGGCATCACTCCCTACATACATTAAAGATACCAATCATGCCTTAATGACATTTGAGTCACTCACGATCAATCCAGACACAAAACATTATCTATTCCTCCTTGATGTATCTTCCCTTTATACATCTATTCCCCACAATGATGGCCTTCTAGCTGTGCAATACTTTTTGGACAGGCAACCCCACCCCAGTATACCCACACACGCCTTACTACGGCTGGCGGAATTAGTTCTAACCCTCAACTCGTTTGAGTTCAATGGCCAGTTCTTTGACCAAATCAGTGGGGTCGCTATGGGGACAAAAATGGGACCAAGCTATGCTTGTTTGTTTATGGGCCACTTTGAACACAGAGTGGAACAGGAATACACTGGTCGCCTCCCTGAATTCTACAGGAGGTACATAGATGACGGTATCGGGGTGACTAATATGGAGAGAAGTGAACTGGACACTTTTATTAACTTTGTTGACTCCTTCCACCCATCCATTAGGTTCACCTACCAAGTTTCTGAACTCTCTGTCAATTTTCTTGATATCACTGTAACTCTCCAGAAAAACTGCCTCCTCACTTCAGCCTACTTTAAACCCACAGACAGCCACTGTTATCTTCTCTACCCTTCCTCTCATCCCAAAACTTGTAAGGACTCCATTCCCTTCTCTCAACTTCTTCGACTCCGTAGACTTTGTCAATCTCAGGAGGACTTTTGGGAAAAGGCTTTGGAAATGGTGGAGTTTTTTAGACAAAGGTCATATCCTGAAGCCACGCTTCAACATGCGCTTCAGCGGGTCAAAAACTTCACTCGTGCCGACGCCTTTGTACCACGCACCCGTGATACCAACCAAAGGAGCAAGCTTGTTCTTACTTATCATCCACACAACATCAAAGCCAAAGAAATTTTCATGAAGAACCGTACTATCCTCCTTGCGGACCCTGAGACAAACAACATTTTCTCCACCCCACCCCTAATTGTATTTAGGAGGGACAGAAACCTACGTGATCTTCTGGTTCGCACCCGTCTAACAACATCACCCAAGCATCTGGGTACCATACCATGCGGCCGACCTCGGTGTAAGACATGTCCTTTTGTTGTGCAAGCCGAACAGATAAACTTCCCTAAGGGGCTATTTATGATTAAGGATGGTTTCACCTGCGCTAGCCGCAACGTTGTCTACGCCATTGTGTGTAAGCGCTGTCCTTTGAAATACATAGGAGAGACGGGACGATCTTTGTCGTGCCGAATGTCTGAACATATTAGGGCGATTACACAAGATAAACAGTGTCCCGTCTCCCGTCACTTCAATGGGCGCGACCATATGGGTGTCAAGGACCTGGCAGTCACTGCTATTGTCTCGTGCACAAACACACCCACGAGAGTCCAGATTGAAAACAGATTAATAGTGAGCCACGGTACAATTGCTCCACACGGGATGAACATGGTCTTTTCTTTGTCCACCTAGGTGATTGCCCCGCCCCCTCTCTGCTTTCCTATATAAAATCGCTCTGTCATCTCTCAGTTTCACTTTTTCTTTGGATACTTCGGATTCCACCACAGCTAAGTTCCTTCATTTTTCATTTTTTATTTTTATTTTCGTTTTTTTTGTGTCTTGTATGTTCGTTGATAAAGGCTCTTTGCCGAAACGTTCGCTGTTTTGTTACGTCCGGTCAGGCTAACCCATACCTTGTTTACGTCTTTTCCATTGAATTCTATATTTAATACAGCGGCACACGCTGGGTATAACCAAAACATGAGAGGTGTTATTGAAAACACTTTTGGACTCCTGCAATAAGTTGCCGTCCATAAATGACGTCTCTCACCTTGGAGGGGTCCGCGCATGTGTGACGAGGGGGTCCGCGCATGTGTGACGAGGGGGTCCGCGCATGTGTGACGGGGTAAGATTTAGAAATCTGATGTCACATAAAACGCGAAACTCTTTTTTTTTTTTAAAGTTCCTCTTAAACATAAATATTTTGATTGATGGCAATTTATTTGATGACGTTTTCAATTGGTTCACATCTGCTAACGATATTAGACTGCAGCCTTACACTACATACATGCTTAAATGATTTTAAAGAAGTAATTTTCAACATGCTAATTTTATATTAGAAAATACGGCTTTGGGTTTGGGGGGGGGGGTGTTGAATAGTGGGTTCTGAATAAAGAAAGACAAAGTGTCGACTCTTGTTCAATAGATAATTGAAGCCTTTATCAAGTCAGTAATATAATTACAACAACCGATCGAGGTACAAGAAGGTATATGTCTCACAACGCCGCTTACTCATAATTGCATATTCTGACTACCACTCTAGACACTCGAGCACAGCTCTATTGTGTAATAGATACTAGAGCTAACTTCTCTATCTCTAATGGCTAGTCCTAACTATCTTCTATTAACCTCTCTCTCTACGTCTCTCTTCTACTATCGCTGTGCACTCGTGCGTCTCCCCCCACACCACACTATATATAGCCCATCTGTCTCCCTTAATATCATCATGCGTGACTACAACTACCATTATAATGTCTAAGCGAACTATTCTCCAGTCACTCCTTGACCAGAGCTCACTACTATGTCACAATAATTATTCGCAGTGATTCGCATACCTTGACAGGGTGTCAAAGCTTTGTGACGTTACATTGGAGGGGTCTATGTTTTTGTGACGAAGTGTGTATAACAAAGTGAAAAATCGGCCAAAATCATATTTATGGATGGCCACTGACCCCTTTTTAAAGATGTTGATATTTTAGTTTCAAAATTGATTATAAGTACACAGTAGGGCCACTACGATTGGTCAAATACATAAAGACATGAACTTAATTTAACTATTTCAAACATCTTTATCAGAAATGAATTTCTTTCCATGGGTACACAAAGGGGGAAAAAATGTTGTTGTTTTTTCAAAGCATAACTCAGAGACATAATGAGAAGAAATGGTTCCCCTCAATCAAAGGTTACCATCAATCAATGATTCCTCTCAATCAATGGTTCCCTTTAATCAATAGTTCCCTTCAGTCAATAGTTCCCATTCATCAATGTTTCCTTTCAATCAATGGTTCTTCTCAATCAACGGTCCCATCAATCAGTGGTTTCTCTCAATCAATGGTTCCCATCAATCAATGGTTCCTCTCATTTAATTGTTCCCCTCGATCAATTGTTCCTTCAATCAACGTAACACACATTCAAAGACTTTCTGACGTCAGATGAAAATGTCGGATCGTTACATGGCCGTTCTTGAAACCATTGACCCCTGACCAATATCACCCATGATTGTAATAAATTCGTTTTCAAACGATTCGCTGGCTGTATTTTCCAGGTGACTGAATCCTGTAGACACCCCAACTTTCAGGTATACTTACTAACATAGTACAGCCACGAGTGATGCAGTTAGTGCAGACGTCGAGAAAACAGCCTGGCTATTCATCATCTCCCGTGTCTACGGGCAAAACAAGTTTATCCAAGTATGAAGTAGGACCAGTAACTCTTGGTAAGTTATATTTATTTACAGTGGCTTTTTTCTGGTCTATGTTTTGACACGTCAACTTAGGGGCTTGTGTGCGACCACATCGTTATGTGTTAGTTAATCGTGATCAAAAGTCGTAGCTTTAAGTTAATTAGTCGTAGCATGTACCTGACTTAGTCATACTTTGACCTGACTTAGTCGTAGTTTGACCTGACTTAGTCATTGCTTGACCTGACCTAGTCGTAACTTGACCTAATTTAGTCGCAACTTGACCTGTCTCTGTTGAGGCTTGACCTTACTTAGGTCCGTCTTAACGCATAGGCCCGTTGGGCATTAGCCCGGGAGGGGGGCAACGAGCATAGAAGACCCATGGGAATATGTTTATTTATATACGTTATGTTATGTTATGTTTATTTATTTTTTATTCCTGAGGGGGGGGGGCACTTTTTCTTTGCCCAGGGTCCAACACTTTTTCTTTACCCAGGGTCCAACACTTTTTCTTTACCCAGGGTCCAACACTTTTTCTTTACCCAGGGGCCCAAAATGGTGTAAAGACGGCTCTGTTCTTAGTCGTAGATTGACCTTACTTTGTCGTAGCTTCACCTTACTTAGTCGTAGATTGACCTTACTTTGTCATAGCTTCACCTTACTTAGTCGTAGATTGACCTTACTTTGTCGTAGCTTCACCTTACTTAGTCGTAGATTGACCTTACTTTGTCGTAGCTTCACCTTACTTAGTCGTAGATTGACCTTACTTAGTCGCAGCTTGACCTTACTTAGTCGTACCTTGACCTTGATTAGTCGTAGCTTGACCTTGATTAGTCGAAGCCTGACCTTAGTCATAGCTTGACCTTAAACTTAGTCGTAGATTGACCTTACTTAATCGTTGCTTGACCTTACTTGGTTGTAGCTTGACATTAATTAGCCGTAGATTGATCTTACTTGGTATTTCATAATGTAAATTAGCATCATCGTGGGGCCGTTACTTTAAACGTATTATTCAGTAATGAGCCAGGTAGGCCAAGGTCA
Organism: Radix auricularia; assembly: GCA_002072015.1. Taxonomy (NCBI): domain Eukaryota; kingdom Metazoa; phylum Mollusca; class Gastropoda; family Lymnaeidae; genus Radix; species Radix auricularia. The sequence continues at coordinate 377,126 of MUZC01000830.1, read as the reverse complement.
GGTCTTCTCCTAAGGCAGGATGAGATCACTATAACCTGAGAACCGTCCATAACATGACAACTATATGAGCTCACGTTAGGACAACAATATGAACTCACTTTAGGACAAGAATATGAACTCATATTAGGACAACAATATGCACCTATGATAGGACAACAATATGAACTCAAGATAGGGCAACAATTATGAACTCATGTAATGACAACAATATGAACTCATGTTAGGACAAAATATGAACTCATGTTAGGACAAAATATGAACTCATGTTAGGACAAAATATGAACTCATGTTAGAACAAAATATGAACTCATGTTAGGACAAAATATGAACTCTTGTTAGGACAAAATATGAACTCATGTTAGGACAACAATATGAACTCATGTTAGGACAACAATATGAACTCACAATAGGACAACAATATGAACTCATGTTAGGACAACAATATGAACTCATGTTAGGACAACAATATGAACTCAAGATAGGGCAACAATTATGAACTCATGTAATGACAACAATATGAACTCATGTTAGAACAAAATATGAACTCATGTTAGGACAAAATATGAACTCTTGTTAGGACAAAATATGAACTCATGTTAGGACAAAATATGAACTCATGTTCAACTAATCCGCCACCAAGTATTAATATCAAACATGCAATACCTTAACGACTTCTTTTTTTTAAAAGAATATATATTTAGCAACAGTTCCCTATCGATGAAAGCCATAAACGAAATTTAAGCTGAGCCATTGTTTGGGGCGCAGATCTCTTGGTCAATGAACAGCTGACAGGGATATAACAGATCGATAGAACGTAACTTTCTTGTGTATGGTGAGTGTGTTAGTGAGTGAGTGTTGGTAAGTTAGTGTGTGAGTGAGTGAGCATGCGAAGGGGGCGTGAGAGTGTGAGTGAGTGGGCGTTAGAGTGTGAGTGAGTGGGCATGTAAATGAGTGTTGGTAAGTGAGTGAGTGAGCGTATGAGGGGGCGTGAGAGTGTGAGTGAGTGGGCGTGTGAGTGTTGGTAAGTGAGTGAGTGAGCGTATGAGGTGGCGTGAGAGTGTGAGTGGGTGGCAGTGTGAGTGAGTGGGAGTGTGAGTGAGTGAGAGTGCGAGTGGGTGAGCGTGTGAGTGACACTATGGGTGAGCGTGTGTGAGTGGTGGGGGTTTAAGTGGAGGTGTGAGTGGGAGTGTAATTGCCATGTACACTGACCATGTGAGTGGGCGTGGGCATGTAAGTGCGCGTGTGAGTGACAATGTGGGTGAGCCTGATAGTGAGGGTGTGAGTGAGCATGTGAGTGAGCGTGTGAGTGCGCATAAGAGTGGAAATGTGGATTAGCGTATGGGTAGACGTGTAGGTAAAAGTAAGAATGGACGTGTGAGTGAGCGTGTGTATATATTTTGCGTATGTGGATTAGTGTGTGAGCTACAAAGTGTGTAAGCGCGTGAACAAGCATGTGAGTGATAATTTATGGAGCTTATGCGTGGGCGTGTGAGTGGGCTTGTGAGTGACCATGTGTAGGCGTGTAGGTTGAAGTATGAATGGGCGTGTGAGTGAGCCTGTATATATTTTGAATATGCCCGCGTCTGGACGTGTTATAACTTAGGTTTAAGCAGCCCGGAGTTGTTTAAGATTCGTATTTTCTCATCCACGAAAACTCGACGACCTTGAGTTAAAGAAAACAATTACCCCCGCCATCCCCACTGTCCCACTCCACGGTGAAGAGCCCTGACCTCATATATCTGAGTCTCGGTAAGGTTTATACGTTAAAATGAATTCAACATTATGTATGTTAGTGAGCGCCCTATCCACATACAAGATATTGACGTAACAACCAATATCCCATAAAATATGTGGCCCCATCGATTCCACACTTACAACCAACTGATAGATGGATCCATGTCGTCCATCATTTGGGAACCTTTCATTACATGGTTTATTATGAGGTTTAAAAAAATGATAATTTTTAAATATATTTTATTGCTGCGATGAACAGAGCTTCTAAAATTGTGCACCCTGGTAACTGTCAATCTTTGAAGGTATGCTATCGTCTTAATATGTTTGTATTGTTTACATCTATACAAGAATGTTTCATCTCAATGACTCGGAGAAATTAAATGTTTGCAAGACAATATATCAATAACCTAAAAATGCTGAAAACCCTGACAATTTCAAGAGGCGTTTCGTAAGAATTTGAGAATAATCGATTTACGTCATTAACAGATGGTTTACCTTGTAGTAACTTGTGGCTCGAAATGGGACGTTTCACTGTTCGCTGTTTTCATTGCTTTAAAAGTGATATAAAAGATGGATGAACACAATTTTTGAACAGGCTTATGGCCCTACTGATTGACCACTAGATGGAGCATGGACATTTTCACTGAGGACATGAGAGCAAGACTGGACACAGCTGACTCGAGCAGGGTCTATCGTCAAGGTGCAGTAGTTTAAGGCAAGTTGTCTGGGTTGTTATGTGGATTCTTTGATGGGTGGATATATCAATGGATGGATTGATGGGAGCATAGATGAAAGTCTGCATGGATGTGCGGGTAAATGATTCGATGAATTTTATTAGGCTAGAATTAAAGATGCGTCGATGTCTTGTTGGAAGGAGAATGCGTGGATGGATTGTTAATTTGTAAAGTGATGAATGAGTTGATCCAGAGGATTTGTGAAGATATGGATCTAACAGTTTATCGATCTATTTGTTTGATTGATACGTGAATGGATAATGTTATGTATTTATCATTGGAAGAAATTAATTTGATGGAGCATCACATGTGATGATCAAATCATTCAAATTTGTTTAGCTACTTGCATTGGCGTCGCTAGGGGGTGCGGTGGGGGCGGGGCGCCCCGGGTGACACCATCAGGGGGGTGACACCAGACTGTAAAACTTTATATATTCCCGTTATTTGGCACTGGAAAACTCGGACTTGTTCTATGGGTTAAATCGTGAGGTGGTGACACCATGAGCTACCCCCCCCCCCCGGGTGACACCAACCCTAGTGACGCCTCTGGCTACTTGTTAACACTAAGAATACAAACAAAATTAATGGCTTCCGTGATATCAGTGAAACGAAAGATGTTCCTAACATAAATTAGTATTTTATTTCATACCAATTTACCCACATAAAATGCATACATATTTTAATCGCATTAAAAAAAATTAATGTTTTAATTTTACATTTTAATTATTTTTTTAAAAATGGTTTTTAGGTTCTAGCACAAAATCCTCCAAAATGAACATTATTCGACTCCTGAGCAAGCTGAAGAATGTTACGAGTTATCTCCTGCTGGCTGTGATCTCGGCGATTCTCCTCATCATCACGTTTCAATATTTGGAAACCACCATTTCCGGTAGGGGGCCACTACCCAAGGATGGTGACGTTAATTTGGCCAACTTAGAAGGAAACAAGACTGCTGGCCTTGAAGAACATCAGCATTGATGTGACATCATAACAAATGTTTCCACTGGACTGGCGTTTTCTGTAATTGCATCTTTTCTTACATAATGACTGCGATGGAGGATATTTTAAGTCTTCTAAAAAGCAGAAAATGGTGATAACCAGATGAGACCAAACAACGGCCCGTGGACCGAATTCAGCCCCCAGCCTATTTCATGAATCACCAGCTGAGAATGTATATTACATTATAAATTATAAATTTATTTATAAATAGTTCGAAGCTGGCGAATTACACAAAAACACTCAATAAATTAACCTGTACAAGTCATGGTTGTAACTTTAGGGATTAAAACACGTGTTGAATGTAGAAATATTTTTGTTTAATCTTTTTAAAACTTTTTTTTTTAAATCAACTGCGTAGTGGCACATCGTAGTGGCATATCGTTCAATAATAGGGCCTTTTTTCCAAAATATGTTTCAATTAGAATAGCAACAAAATTTGATTCTGAAAATAAGACGCAATTTTATGTCAGGTCATGGGGTCAATGCAGATATTGGCACTGGTGTGAGTAGTGAAAGTTTAATGGAAATCAGAGACAATCTATGTGTAATATATTTTACTTTTGGTCTTTAGTGTCTGGTCAATAGATAGTTGTTTTGGTCTGTGGTGTCTGGTCATAATTAGTTGTTTTGGTCTTTAGTGTCTGGTCAATAATTTGTTGTGTTGGTCTTTAGTGTCTGGTCAATAATTTGTTGTTTCGGTCTTTAGTGTCTGGTCAATAATTTGTTGTTTTGGTCTTTAGTGTCTGGTCAATAATTTGTTGTTTTGGTCTTAGTGTCTGGTCAATAATTAGTTGTTTTGGTCTTAGTGTCTGGTCAATAATTTGTTGTTTTGGTCCTTAGTGTCTGGTCAATAATTTGTTGTTTTGGTCTTTAGTGTCTGGTCAATAATTTGATGTTTTGGTCTTAGTGTCTGGTCAATAATTTGATTTTTTGGTCTTAGTGTCTGGTCAATAATTTGATTTTTTGGTCTTAGTGTCTGGTCAATAATTTGATGCTTTGGTCTGTGGTGTCTGGTCAATAATTTGATGTTTTGGTCTTAGTGTCTGGTCAATAATTTGATGCTTTGGTCTGTGGTGTCTGGTCATAATTAGTTGTTTTGGTCTTTAGTGTCTGGTCAATAATTTGTTACTTTGGTCTTAGTGTCTGGTCAATAATTTGTTGTTTTGGTCTGTGGTGTCTGGTGAATAATTAGTTGTTTTGGTCTTTAGTGTCTGGTCAATAATTTGTTATTTTGGTCTTAGTGTCTGGTCAATAATTTGTTATTTTGGTCTTAGTGTCTGGTCAATAATTTGTTATTTTGGTCTTAGTGTCTGGTCAATAATTAGTTGTTTTGGTCTTAGTGTCTGGTCAATAATTTGTTGTTTTGGTCTTAGTGTCTGGTCAATAATTAGTTGTTTTGGTCTTAGTGTCTGGTCAATAATTAGTTGTTTTGGTCTTAGTGTCTGGTCAATAATT
>MUZC01000830.1:351966-363297 GCA_002072015.1 Radix auricularia | reverse complement strand
TTATTAAAATGGTATTTGTCCCATGGGTTGGTAGTTACAAAAATTTATCAGGTAGTAGAGTACAATCCGGTGACATGTTTTAAAATTTTTGGTGATAGGGTAACTGACGCTCGACGACGGGGGATAAAGATGACATTTATTCAATAAAGAGTGAGACGATGAAATTGTTAGGAAACGCGGCATACGGTAAGACGTTGACGAACAAAGCAAAACACGCGGACGTTTCATATTGTAGTGGTAGTCTTAGTGGTCCCCTCTTAAATAATCCTAGATTTAAAAAAATGACAGACCTGGGTGACGAGGTTTATGAGGTAGAAATTTCTAAAAAGGTTATTTTATGGGATCTCCCGCTCCAAATAGGTTTTTTTGTTTATCAGTATGCTAAGCTTAGGATGTTATAATTTTATTATGATTTTATAGATAGGTTTATAGATAGGACCAATTTTCAACTCTGTGAGATGGACACAGACAGTCTTTACTTGGCACTTACGACTCAAAATTTAGCTGACGCTGTTAGGCCCCACCTTAGACAGGACTTTTACAAAGACTACGACAAATGGTTCCCCTCAGAAGTTTGTAGTAGACATAGAGAGGCTTTCGTTCAAGGCAAGGGTACTATTCCTTTAGATTGTCAGGGCTGTAGGGATAGGAAACTATATGAAAAGAGAACTCCGGGGCTTTTCAAGTTAGAGTATGAGGGGGAGGGTATAGTGTCCCTTTGCAGCAAGACTTACCACTGTTTCGGGGACTATAACAAGACCAGTACAAAGGGGCTAACTAAACAACACAATACCTTTGACAAAGACACATTCATGACAGTTCTCACATCACAACAAGCAGGGGGCGGTGATAACATGGGGTTCAGAACACAGGGTTCATATGTCTACACTTACACACAACATAGGAATTCACTTTCGTACTTTTACATTAAGAGACAGGTTCACCCCGACAATGTTACGACATCTCCTCTGGCCATATAGTAAGTGGAAGCTCTAGGACATACCATACATGACTTTGACTAGACGACCTGGACGATTGTGATATGTCAATAAAAGATTTTGCTCTATATACATATTTATTCACCTGGTGACTATTTCAAATATTTATCAACTGTTAACCCGGTTGTTTTTTAAATTATAATATGTATAATGTATATATGTATATATGAATGTAAAAATATGTACTTGTAAATATTTAATTATATATGATTGTCTAAATTACTTAAAAATGTAAATAAACGTTAAAAATTTATGTACGATACTCGTTTATGTTTTTACTTGGATGTTGTCAAATGTTGTAAAACAAAGGGAAATAACTTAAATTACTTAAGTCATATATACAGTTGTTGCCCTTTACTAAGAATAAAATAACTTAAAGTACTTACAAGTAAATATACATAAAGGTTAATAAAAATCAATATCTAATTAATAAAATTAATAACAAAACAAATCAATATGTAATTAATAAAATTAATAACAATACAAAAGAAATCAAAATTAATATCTTAATAAAAGAAATAAATTAGTGTGTAATTAATAAAATTAATAACAATAAAGTAAATACAAGTAACTAATGAAATTTCAAATAATAATAATACAATGAAATCAATAAAAAAAAATTTTTAAAATCAATAACTAATTGTTAATAAATAAAAGAAAAAACTAATTAAAAAAAAACAACTTACGTGTTTGGCGCCACCAGCTTGGACGCCATCTTGAACAACAAGTTCAGACATGTTCGCCGCCATCTTGGCCGCCATCTTGGCCGCCATCTTGGACACGTGTTCGCCACCATCTTGGACGCCATCTTGGACGCCATCTTGGACACGTGTTCACCGCCATCTTGGCCGCCATCTTGGCCGCCATCTTGGACACGTGTTCGCCGCCATATTGGCCGCCATCTTGACCACGTGTTTAGACATGTTCGGCGCCATCTTGGTACCACACCTACCGGAAATGACCCCCACCCACAACCGGAAATGACCCCAACCATAACCCGGAAGTAACCACGCCCACCACATGTGACGTCATAGTTCGGAAGTGACGTCGGAGGCGTACGCCTCAAATAATAATCGTTCTGCACATAACTATACTACTTACTTGGTGTCTGGTCAATAATTAGTTGTTTTGGTCTTAGTGTCTGGTCAATAATTAGTTGTTTTGGTCTGTGGTGTCTGGTGAATAATTAGTTGTTTTGGTCTTAGTGTCTGGTCAATAATTAGTTGTTTTGGTCTTAGTGTCTGGTCAATAATTAGTTGTTTTGGTCTGTGGTGTCTGGTAAATAATTAGTTGTTTTGGTCTTAGTGTCTGGTCAATCATTGGTAATTATGGTCTGTGGTGTCTGGTCAATAATTAGTTGTTTTGGTCTTAGTGTCTGGTCAATCATTGGTAATTATGGTATGTGGTGTCTGGTCAATAATTAGTTGTTTTGGTCTTAGTGTCTGGTCAATAATTTGATGCTTTGGTCTATAGTGTCTGGTCAATAATTAGTTGTTTTGGTCTGTGGTGTGTGGTCAATAATTAGTTGTTTTGGTCTTAGTGTCTGGTCAATAATTAGTTGTTTTGGTCTTAGTGTCTGGTCAATAATTAGTTGTTTTGGTCTGTGGTGTCTGGTCAATAATTAGTTGTTTTGGTCTTAGTGTCTGGTCAATAATTTGTTGTTTTGGTCTGTGGTGTCTGGTCAATATCTAGTTGTTTTGGTCTGTGGTGTCTGGTCAATGATTAGTTATTTTTGTATGATGTCTATGGTGGATTAAGGGGGGGGGAGCTGAGCGGGCTAAATAATAAAAATGTACAAATGTTTGCACGAACCCTTGAAAATAGAATAAATTAAATAAATTTATAAATGTTATCTCAACAACTGATCGCGATTCAGTCTTATTTAAATAATCCAAAAAAAACTTGATTTAATTGGCTCACTTAGAGACCATAGTATAAAATATAGTTTATATTTTAAAAATTGTTCTTATTAGACAAGCTCCGCTAGCCGTGTGGAGAGAGCACAGGTGCGTGATGCAACCGGTGTCGGGATCGATTCCCAGCAGTGGAAAGTTCAATTTTTCTTTTCCCACTCATACCACAAACACTTCAAACAGTTATTTCTTCGTGTTCGTTTTTTTTTTCATTATTAATATTTAGCTATAGTCATACATCATTTTATTTTAAGGGACGCTGGCTGGATAGGGCCCCCCTTTGATTGCAGCCCAGGGCCCCGTGCGGTCTTAATCCGCCCCTGCATGTAGAGTCTGGTCAATCATTAGTTGTTTTGGTCTGTAGTGTCTGGTCAGTAATTAGTTGTTTTATCATTGGGAGTGGGTCGGTAAAGAGTCTAACATGTCAATTTTAAAGTGAGTCAAATCTGACAACCAGCATCTAAACCTCAGAGGTCACTCTTTGGTCTGTGGGGACTTATGGACAAAACAAATCACTTTAAAACTTTCTCTCAGCCTCCATTACAACAGAGGTGGAGGGGCGCATGGGGGAACCCATCAGCTACGTTTTGAATCTGTCAAAGTTTTGAAAAAGTTCATCCTTCAATCTCTTCCTTAACCACATGCTCATTATACGAGGTTCTGCTTTTAATTCAAGAATCTGGAATATTGACGAGTTTGAGATTTAAACCTAGCAAGTACATCACTACCAATGTTCCCTCTATACATCACTACCAATGTTCCCTCTATACATTGTTAACAATTTCCCTCTAAAAGTTCACTGGCCCGTGTCCAAAGTAAAAATACTAGTGTGCAAAGTTTCTCAGCATCCATTTTAAGCAGTGGCGGATTTAGCTATAGGGAAGGGGGCGGGTTGCCCCCCGCGCCCCTGTTGTGTCTAAAATGGCGCCCCCCTTAAGACGCCCTCGATGTACACTAAAAAGATGTAACTAGAGCAGGAAAAAAGATTGCTAAACACGAACGTTTTAATCAAAACCAAACTGCAATACGACAATATTGGCTGGCTAAATGTCGTATTTCAAAACTGTAATATCTGGTTTGGTCAGTCAGGAGCGTCGCTAAGTGGAAAAGAATAGAGAAGTATTGAAACGAATGATAGACGTGACGTTTTCTTAGCAAAACAAGGTTTCCATTCAGAGTACACAGAGAAAATTCTTGCGATAGTGATGGTTGTTGTAGAAATACCGGACATATTCGTTAAAACTTAAGTTTATAAGCCAACATGATTCCACTCTGGACAGTCATCTAAAGTTTAAAAAGAAAAATGAAATTTATTTTAGTCATGATGTGCAAATTTATTTAATTCAATAATTTGCATCTGAATTATCGGCAGCACTGGATAAAAAAGTTAAGTCATCACATTTCTTTTCTGTAATTATTGATTCAACCATTGATATATCTAAAATTGATAAGTTGCCATGTCAGTTTCTTTACGCTCAGTTTAAATATCTTATCTTTGATATACAGACGCTCCTTCTATGCAGAAGATAATTGCGTCCACAGACCATGAGAGATGATCTGTTGGCAAGTGATGCAGCGGTCACAGGCCACGGCTATAGGGGTTCCACGCATTACCCCAACCGCCTAACTATTGTCTAGTTGGGTGACTCGGGGACTCCTCAGGCCGCGAGAACAAATCCTCACCTTCGTGTGGATTCGAACCCGTGACCATCGGTCTGACAGTCGAGAGCGCTACCTCTCGACCACCACATATCAGGACATGTTGTGGATAGATTTATAGGCTTTTATACTTTGGTAAACAGCAATGCTGCATCCTCATTTGATGAGAAGAATTTAACGGAACTAAAAATTACAAAATCGAAACATTGATATCACAATCTGTGGAGGAAAGGCATACGATGGCGCATCTGTGATGTCTGAAATTAAGAGTGGCCTTCAAACGTTCACACAATGCCATCTATGTTCATTGTTGTGCCCATGTTTTGAATTTGGTCACTATCGAAGCAATGTCTGTAAACAGTGATGTACAGTTGTTTTTGGCACAGCGTAAAGGCTGCATGCATTCTTTACGTCTAGGTTACCACGTCTACATACTCTTAAAAAACATAATTCTCAATATGAATAAACAGTAAATACTTTGAAATGACTTTCTGATACAAGATGGGCAAGCCATAACTTATGGCATGAGCATGCAGTCAATGCAGTTGTGTGATCATTCTCTGCTATTCTAGCCGCTCTAGAAGATATAAATTCAGGGGAATCAACATAACATAGGGGAAGTGTCAGAGCAGAAGCTGTGGGACTATCTGCTTTTATAACAAATATTCTTTTGTTTTTTCTGATGCTATTTGTACAAAAGTTGGTTGGTATTTTCGTGTTATCAAACAACTTCCGGCGCAAGATTATTGACATTGCAATTGCTAAACGATTGATCGATGTTGGAAGAAATAAGTTTGTTGAAATGAGAAGCGATCAAGCTTTTTAAAATTCTGAAAGTAGATGTCTAATCATCTATTAACGAAAATTGTTCCAAACCTGATGTTAAAAATAAATTTCAAAGAAACGCGAATTGCAAAAAATAAAAGTATGTAATGCGCAGGCGAACTTAGTAGTAATAGTAGTGCTGGAAGGGCTGATGATCCAACGAATATTTTTAAATTTGAAACGTACTTCACTATCTTGGATACATTTCTAAAATAAGTAGATGATTGATTTAAGGCCTTTAGGGGCACAGCTATTTATTTCTATTGTATTGATCCATCACAAATGTTGGAAGAAAATAAAGATCCTCTTCTAAGTTCATGCAAAATTTACATACACATTAACCTTGAAGAAGCAATCGTTGAATATTATACCTTAAAAGATTTGTATGCATCACAACGTCCATCACTATCTAGTGAACTACAACTTAAAGAGTTTATACCATTCTTTACTGAAAAATAAATGGCATCAGGTCTCCCTATTTTTTCAATAAAATTTACTTGAATCTTAGCAATGATTGAAAATATCAAAAAATATTTGCGCTCAACAATAACAAAAGAACGTCTGTCGGGATTGGCATTAATTTCATATGAACGTGATCTAGATGAGAAAGTTGACTTTGAATCAATGATAAATCATTTCGTTTCACGTAGAAAGGAATTTGAATAAGGCTTAGGGCTCTATATCAATTTGCATAAACTAAGTTTCTTTCATAGATCAATAAATATACTATTGAAATAAATTTACCTCACTGTTGCGTACTGGGTTCTGGATTCAATCTTAATAAAGACAGACTTTTGTCGAATAGAAGGTGTACTTTATTGAACTATAAATACACGTATAAATCCTTCTTACAGCCATCGAGACATCACAGCATAGGCTTACAAGATCACAGTCTTCACAGTGTTCGAGACATCACAGCACAGGCATACAGGCCCACAGCCTCCACAGTGTTCGAGCAACCTCGATAACACCATCCGTCAACAACACAGCCTGGCCGAACGTCCACACACTGACGTTACAAGTCTCTCCTATGTTTTTCCACTCGTCTCTCTACTCGTCTCTCTCCCACACTACACAGACCCACCCTATATATAGCCCTTGCGCGCACTCTCAAGTCATTGCCTGACCTTCAAAAGTCCGTCAAATGAATAGAGTTCATAACATTCTCACCACACAACTCACAACAACTCAGAACCATTCATTGACAGTGATTCTCATACCTTGACACTCACTATTTTGAAAACACATCTGTTTATATTGTTTCTTCTGTTTGACTTGTTCGATGATTTGGAAAATTTACTAAATTAGTAGGCTAATAATTAGTACTAGATGCCCGTGGCGTAGCATACGCCGCAGATTTGCTCATACATAGTGCAAAGGAAGTGTGGTAGGGGGGGGGGTGAACAGGCACAAACTACATCACTATGAAATCAGAACAACGCGAATGAACCTCGGATGCGGGGATAACTGCGACGCACGGTTGATCTGGAAACATGTGCACTGTGGTTAGCCACTTGCCACCCCATACCACCCTAGCTTGCCAAACATAAACTAATTGGCATAACCTGACAAAGGTCATTCGTCAAGCTTATTTCCACTCATCTTTTGCTTGTTATGGTGATCGAAAAAACAGCGGGAAATGAACGGGCACAAACACAAACATTTTTTAAAAATAAAAATTTAATTGAATCCATTAATCCTGTACAATGGTGGAAAATTAATGAACACCGATATCCAGTAATGTCATTCCTTGCCTAGACCGTTTGGAGCATACAAGTTACCTCAGTTCCATGTATTGTATGTGATTGTTCAGCTCGGCTGGTTATATTGTCAATTAGATCCGCTCATCATTTAAACCAATTAATGTCAACACACTTGTCATTTTGCGTAGTTGGTGAAAAGTTGATATATAACGGAGACATTTCAGTGTTATTTATATTTTCAACAAAAACGTTAAATGAGTGTTACTTTTGACATAATAAATGTTAATTTATGGCTTTAATCGAAATTAACGATTTATTAATCGTTAATCTTTCAAAACAGCCCTAATATTTACTAAATGCTCTGATATTAGTAAAATTTTGCGGCGCCCCCTAAAATTCTCCTGGCCCCCCACGCAGACATAGCTAAATCCGCCACTGATTTTAAGTGCAATATATTTCAAAATTTCCTGCGCGGTAATTTTAAACTGCTGCGTGGCTTCGGTCAGATATCTGTGCGGCCGCGCGGCTTAAAGGGAACATTGATTGTGACCTTAGTGTGAGTCATGTAGGTGTCACTAACCTTCTCCAGTAACATAACTTAATTCTCACCATCAAGATTTTAAGTTTAAAAAAATTAAAATTGGTAACACATCAGATTAATATCGGGAAAATAAATTTAATTGCAAAAAATGGCGTCAAATATTTTCTATACAACATCTCACATTTGGGTCAATTATTATTTTGCTGAGTGATAATTATGTAACTCTTGGGGGTCATTGCAAATAAAACAGATTCAATTCATACATCGTGCAGATTTACGTTTGTTCGAAGCTGCAGCCAGCCAATTTACAAATAAGATTTCATTGACACTGTCAAAGTCTTTACAAATAATATTCCATTGTCACACTCACAGTCTTTATAAACAACACTCAATTATGAATTGCCACTGTAAAAGTCTTCAGATTTTGTACGAATACACAAATACTGTTGTACCAACCGAATGAGGTATTCAGTAATACTCGGTCCATTGTACCAAACCTTACGCGTTCGGTACAACGATAAAATAAATTTCCTTTAATTTGATTTGGACTTGATTTTTTTCAACCAACTCATAAGACTAGATGAACTAGATGCTTCAATGATTTATAACATAAAACAATAGATTATTTCTTCTACTGGTATAGTCTATTATGACGTTTACACGGCGTCTGTTTGAGATTGTCATTGATGCCATGTCCTCTGTGACGAATCGCTGCAGGCTTCTATGACATTCACTTTGGCCGTCTATGAAATGTCTATGAGGCCGTCTGTCACGTGTCACTGTGACAGTCTATGACGTAACACTGTGACCGTTCATGACGTGTCACTGTGACCGTATTTAAAATTGCACTGTGGTAATCTATGACGTGTCACTGAGGCAATCTATGACGTGTCACTGAGGCAATCTATGACTGCCTCTGTGGCCGTCTATGACTGTCTAAGTAGCCGGCTATGACCTAAAACCGTGGCCGTCTATCCCGTGTCACTGTGGCAATCTATGACGTGTCACTGTGTCCGGCTATGATCTAACACTGTGGCCGGCTATGAATCCGGCTATGACCTGACACTGTTGCCGGCTATGACCTAATACTGTGGCCGTCTATGACCTAGCACTGTGTCCGGCTATGACCTAACACTGTGGCCGTCTATGACCTAGCACTGTGTCCGGCTATGACCTAACACTGTGTCCGGCTATGACCTAACACTGTGTATGGCTATGACATAACACTGTGTCCGGCTATGACCTAACACTGTGTCCGGCTATGACCTAAAACTGTGTATGGCTATGACATAACACTGTGTCCGGCTATGAACTAACACTGTGTATGGCTATGACATAACACTGTGTCCGGCTATGACCTAACACTGTGTCCGGCTATGACCTAACACTGTGTCCGGCTATGACCTAACACTGTGTCCGGCTATGACCTAACACTGTGTACGGCTATTACCTAACACTGTTTCCGGCTATGACCTAACACTGTTTCCGGCTATGACCTAACACTGTGGCCGGCTATGACCTAACACTGTGTCCGGCTATGACCTAACACTGTGTCCGGCTATGACCTAAAACTGTGGCCGGCTATGACCTAACACTGTGTCCGGCTATGACCTAGCACTGTGGCCGGCTATGACCTAACACTGTGGCCGTCTATGAAGTATCATTGTCTTGGGACACAGAAATTCCAAAATCATTGGTCGACGCCTTCAGGAGAGATTTTGGTGATTTGAGTAAGCGCAAACAACGAGCCCGAAACGTCTTGTTGTAAAAACTGTAAATGATGGGGTTGATGGCGTTGTTGATGAAGAACGATCGCATCAGCAGGTGGTGGGCGATGTAGTAGCCACTGCGCGGGCACAGCAGACGCGCGACCAGCGACGGGGACAGCACGCCGAACACCTGAATGGCCAGGTGGGGCAGGTAGCTGAGGACGAAGCCGAGCGTCACAAGGAACATCATGAAGCTGACACGTGACGTTTTAATGTCTCGGACGCACGATTTCTTGCGAGATTTGCTCGTGGAGGTAGTCGCCACACTGGGGGTGCGGAAACCGTTGGCGAATGGTTGTCGGATGGCCGAGACCTGGCTGGTTTTACTGGTCCTGCTCGGAGTAAAACTGTTATCGTGTATGGATTCCCACGTCACATTTAAGTGAGGATTTTTGGCGACCGTTTGTGAAACCAACGAGGAGGCCCGTTTTTTGGAAAAGCTGATATGAATTCCGGCTTCGTTTGCAGTTTCTTCTTTTAGCCTCGTCCCTGTCGCGGCTGCAGGGATTTCAGAGAAGTCTTCGAAGCCCGACTCGTCGCTGTTTCTCCCGTGTGAAGACAGCAGGCAAGGCAGCGATGACGCTCTTCTTACGCTCGATCCCGCTTGGGTCTCCGGACCGTCTAGTAGCGGGAAGCTATTTGACGTCCAGTCTCTGTCCATCATGGTGCTCAACACTCTGGTCTGACCAGCAACACACATAGAGTCCCACGGCCGATACCGGCCCAAAAAATGACCTTGTTTCCTTGCTCTGACCGGAATGACGTCAGGCTTTGAGTTAACGATCTCGTCCCGATAGCAGCTGCCGGATCTGAGCGTGAAGCCGGTGTCCATGGACCCCTCCAGGTAGTTGTTGAGACTGGACTTCGTCGCGTTTATTGATATGTAGGCGCTTCCAGTTAAGGAGACCTCGTCTCCAAACGAGGTCACGTTGATGTCACTAGTCGCGTCATCGTCGTCTTCATCGTCCTGAAAAAGTGGATTGGCGTCCCTGGAAAACAGCCTCTTGACAGAGCGGCTGACTTCAGAGTTTCTCTTGACCGATCCGCTGGCGTCCGATGACCTTGCCATTGACCTACTCGTCTCTGAAGACCTTTTCTTAGATCTCCTCTTCTGTGAAGACCTGCTCGCCGATCTCATGTTCTCCGCTGTGATCCTCGCGATCCTCTCTTCCTGCTCCTTGACGGCGGACACCAGACGACACATCGCGTCTTTCCCCGGGGCCTCCTCCGCGTCGTCGGTGCTGTTCAGCGCGTAAATCGCTGCGTCTCCGTTTCTCGAACACGTCAGCACGTGATCGTCTGACGCGGCGAGTATCTCCGTGTGCAGGGGCGGCGCCGCGCTGTGCTGCCTCTCGTTGGTGCTCGTGGTGTCTGTGATGGAGATCTTGATCTTGTTCAGGACGGACTGGCTGCCGTACGAGGTGGAGGCGAGGTTCTGGCGCCGCTGCTTTTGTTTGCGGATGTTGTAGACGATGAAGCTGTACATGACGACCAGGATGATGATGCAAGCGACCCACGTGACGCCGAGGAGTATTTGGTATCCGCGCGCCATGACAGAGTCTCTGTAGGCGTCGTCGATGGAGCATTCGTAGACCGTGTGGTTGAACCTGCAGACGATAGACGGGCGGACTTATAAAGTTGTTGACAAATAAAGTGGATGTGATGATGAGTGTTCACACAAAATGGAGGGATGTGAGAGGGAAATGTCGTGGGTACAAAAATAAAAGATTAACGCCATTGCTATGCATATCAATGCACTTCTAATGTCCTGAAAGATTTTTGTATTTAACTTGTAAAGATGCAGCTATAAATTGGTATTTTTAAATCCCTAATACATGTATTAACTTCACCCTCGGCTCTCTCTCTCTCTCTCTCTCTCTCTCTCTCCCTCTCTCTCTCTCTCTCTCTCTCTCTCTCTCTCCC
>MUZC01000830.1:320075-348117 GCA_002072015.1 Radix auricularia | reverse complement strand
AGAGAGAGAGAGAAAGAGAGAGAGAGAAAGAGAGAGAGAGAGAAAGAGAAAGAGAGAGAGAGAAAGAGAAAGAGAGAGAGAGAAAGAGAGAGAGAGAGAGCGAGAGAAAGAGAGTGAGAGAGAGAGAGAAAGAGAGAGAGAGAGAGAGAGAGAGAGAATATTCAACATAGAACAACATCCTTCAGGGAATAAATACCAACCCCCACCTCCTTTCCTGCTATGTAATGTAAGGCCACACCATAAAGCTGTTTCAACACGTTATCATTTCACATCTAGCCATAAAGGAAAACTTGCCATAACTCCAACCTTAACACTGGCGCCCGGGGGTCAGAAGACGTAGGATCATGGGTCAGCTGGCGTGTAATAAAGAATCAGCTGTCGTGTAATATGACTAAAACGTGGGGCGGGAGCTTCAAAAAACCCATTCTAATTTGTAAATACAACACAAAGATGGGTGTTTGGTATAAAAATTAAAGATTTATAATTTAGTAGACAAAAAAAAGATATATATAAATGGGAGAATGAGTGAACTGCATATATAAAACCTCATAAGCGCCCGCCCCACGTTTTTTGGTCATATTAATTAATGTACTTGAACTTATAAAATTTATTTTATTTTATTTTTTTAGTCCACTTACAAAAATGTGGTTTTAAAAAATATTTTTTAAACTCTATTTTATTTGAAAATTTATTTGCAAATTATAAACGGCAAAAACCACCTGACCCAACTGAGCTGACCCACGTAACCTAAATGATCCAAATAGCCCAAATGACCCAAGTGACCCAACTGACCTTGCAAGAGATGGGGATATCCAGGTCCAAGTCTCGCTTCAGGTCAACCATTTCAAACGGCATCCCCACTGCGCAGTTCATGACGTCAAAGGCCGCCATGGCCATGATGAAGCACTTGGTGGTGGAGGCAGGGAATCTCACACCGTAGACGAGGAGGACCAGAACGTTGCCTGGCAGACCCACCAGCATCAGCACGCTGAGCAGCAGGAACGTTGGGATCTTCCTGACGGCCTCCAACTTCTCTTCGTCCTCCATGAAGACCCAGAGCTCCTCGTAAGACATGTTGGCCAGCTGTGGCCATTTCTCCAGATCGCATTCTTCGCCTTCCATCCGTAGACAACAGTCGATGTATTTATTGACTTACAAACCCCGGAGATCACACGGCTAAATGAAACTCTTTGACCAAAGAGTTCTTCTTGCTGGACTATTTAAGTTTGCTTTTATTTATAGTTTCTTGTTGTTGTTTTTTCCAAGAAGGTCAAGATGTCAATGAATCAAGAGTTTCGGCTGTTGTCTATCATCGGTGATTATCTCATCCTGTTACATGGTCACACTTCCCCTGTTCTCTGTCTGATTTGGTGGACAATAATTTCGCTTCTTGAAGACAATCGTGATTAAACTCTGGATTGGTTTGATCTGATGAGGAAGACATTAAGACTATAGACGTGACATGCATCAGCTAAAAAAAACATAAAAGTTTTATGACGTATCTGAAAACTATAATTAGTGTTGATGCTGCGTAGACATTATAGGCGCACCCTGTGTATTCAGTGGCCTCACAGCCTTACACCAATCACACTGTAAACACAAATGAATGAATTAAGCCAAGAATTGCAACATCTGAAACACACAAATTTATCACCCAATACGGGGTACACAATCTTTTCCACCTCTTCAATACGTTCGGGAGTTAAGGCCTAGGGATAAAGTCCCCAGGGTCAAAATCCTGAAGGTTAAGACCTAGAAGTCAAGTTTTGAAGGGAGTATACGATGTTCGCTAACCTTAAACTAAGCTTACATTTGAAAGCAGTGCTACAAATTCACAAAATTAAAACATGTTACACCGTTCAATTCCTTCATCTAGATCAGGGGGTCTCCAAACTTTTCTGCCGAAGGGCCGCATTAACAGTCAATCAGCAGTTAGGGGGCCGACTACTCACACCAAACTAATACATTTTGTGGTAAACTACTGTTAAATTTATTATCTTTTTGGATATTAAATGTTCTCCAGGGGCCGGGTGAGAGGGCCGTGGTTTGGAGACCCCTAATCAAGATTATGGCACTCTGGTTCATTGTTCGATCCCTTGGTCTAGATCAGGGGTTGGGGAAACTTTTTGTCTCAGAGAGCCATAAGTACATTGGTCTAGATCATGGGTTGGGGAAACTTTTTGTCTCAGAGAGCCATAAGTACATTGGTATAGATCAGGGGTCTGGAAACTTGATGTCTGAGAGAACCATAAGCACAACATATTTTGAAAAGTAATGCTGTGAGAGCCATACACTTTGTTTAAAACTAAAAATTCAAGTTAATGTGTGCATTTTGTGTAATTTCAACACTAGAAGTACAATAATTATGTCCCTGAATTCTTTTAAATTTTAAATAACATTGTTATGGTATTTTTTATATATGCAGATCAAAGGAGTCTGAATATACGTGTTTTTTTTAAATAATCGAACATTTGTCTGAGAGCCAGATACTGCCATCAAAAGAGCCACATGTGGCTCGCGAGCCATAGTTTCCAGACCCCTGGTCTTAGTCAACCGCAGCTCGCCAACCACATGCGGCTATTTTGTGTTGACATTGTGGCTTGCGGCCAATTTGTGAAAGATATATTACAAGGATTAATGCAAAGTATTCCAATCCAGGTTTAATGACCCACTGTGCTTCAATGCACGGTTGGTCGAACGGCAGGCGCGCTTGGCTGGCGTACCGAAGGTCAGGGTTCGAATCTCCGAGTTGGCAAGGATTTAATCCCTGGGCCAAGTGTGTCACTGAGTCCACCCAGCTCCGTATGGGTACCTGGCACCAATGGCGTCAATAGGGGATGCTGACCGCATCGGCTGACACCATCACAAGAGATAACACAAACATGATGCCCGTTATTTGGCACTGGAATACTCGGAGTTCTGTGAGTTAAGTCGGGGGGGGGGGGGTTGATACCATGAGCTACTGCCCCGGGTGACACCAACCCTAGTGACGCCTCTACCTGGCGCTAGTTAGGGAAACAAACTAGGCTCATAGCCGTGGCCTGGGACGCTGCGTCGCTTGCCAATACGCTCTTCAGAACGTTGGACCCAAAACTCTTCTGTAAAGAAGGATCGTCTGTATTAGATAAGATAGTGCGGCTCTCAATAATTTCTTGTAGATTTTAAACTGTCTCTCGGTTACTACAGGTATTGCCGCCTCTGGTCTAGATTCAAGAGCATCATTCAATCTGATGCAATAATTAAGATTTTAATAGTAAATATAAGGGCAAATAAGACTTTTTCCCTTTTAATTTTTTTTCTTTAAACTAAATGAATGGGTAGCGAAGTCAATAGTCAATAGTGCGCTCGCGTCACAAGCTAAAGGTTCTGGGAATACTGGGATCGACCCCACGCTAAAGCCACTAAAAAAATTTTGAGAAATGACTAACGCTTAGTAAGTCCTCCGCTGACCTGGAGAGGGATGGGATCCGCCAGGTTTACCAAGCCCGAGAATGTTTTAATGGAAACACTGGCCTTGATCGAGTTTTTCTAGAGTCGATGGCCAGGGAATTACAAGTCGATATGTTCTGGTCGATGGTCAGGGAATTACAAGTCGATATGTTCTGGTCGATGGTCAGGTAGTCACAGGGTTTGTATCACTACACAACTGATTAATGGTTATGACAATAAACAGTGAACATAAACAAATGCAATAATTTGTTGCATCATTTCACTATCAGGGAAACCCCCACCCCCAACCAGTCACCTTCACTTCTGATGTCAAAGCTGATGCCGCGGGAAGGGATGCGCTTTTATTCTTTTAGAAAACTTCATTTGCTCCGTAAAAGGTCATAAGGTCGTGGTGATTTCCCTTCCGCTTTTTTTTCTTCGAACAAGATCAATTTCGACCGTGCACTCCGCTAAATTCAATCCCCGCTGTCCATTCCGCGAAGTTCAATCTCCGATCTCAACTCCGCGAAGTTCCACCACCCCCCACCCCCCACTGTTCACTCCGCGAAGTTCAATCTCAGTCTCTCGTCAACAGAGAAGTGTACCAGACGTGGTGATAAAACAAACGGAGATCTGCCGGAAGAGATTATGAATGTTGCGCAATAACAAGCTTATTCCTTAGCTCAGTTTTAAGATTTTTTTACCTGATAAATTTTTGATGTAGGTGTTCCTTGTACAGACATGTATTCCTCTGGTTAATATGGTGGGATTCCTGTTGGACTATTTAGAGTACTGATTAAGGCATTTGGAGTTTGTGCATAGATGGATTTTAGGAATACAATAATATAAATACTCTTTATTAAAAGCAGCAGGTGAGATATACTCTCGTCTGTATCATCTAGGGCATGGTGGTCGAGTGGCAGCGCGCTCGACTAGCGTACCGATGGTCACGGGTTCGAATCCAGGCAGAGATTTGTTCCCGGGGCCTAGGGCGTCCCTGAGTCCATCCACCTCCGAATGCGTGCAACTCTCATAGCCGGGGCCCTTGAACGCTGCATCACTTGCCTACAGATCATCCTTCATGGCGTGTGGACGCAATTATCTTCTGCATAGAAGGAGCATCTGTATAAAATAGGCAAGATCATCTGGTATCTGTTAGTTCTAGAATGGTGCGCTATGGGCGTCGCCCCTGACCAACAGGTGGGTGGGTTTATGTTATTCACCCATTTACTTGATAAACGATAACCCTCGTCATGTAACGCCAGAAAGTAACGCCCCTTAAACAGGTCCAACAGAGTCGTTTATACTTCATTCAAGTCTTTGGACCTTATCGAGTCAACGGCTTACCTTGAATTGTTGACACTTGTTACAATATTATATCCATAAAGTGCACTCATTTCATTTACCCTAACCCCACCCCACCCCCCAGCATCACTTCCTATGTTCGCTACTACCTACCCCAGTTACATTTAGTATGATTGATTTATTGGCAAATAATAACTTTTACATTCAAAATCACCGAATCGGTATAAAATACACCATCAGATACATTACATTTACTTGAGACGAACCAACAAATCTGAAGGTAAAGGTCATCCTCTTTATGAATGATTTCGTGCTGGTCACATAATCGTAACGGAATAGTAGTAAAACACGGCAAAGACACACACTACTACTACACACTTGACTAGCACATTCGTATTTACACGCACGCACACGTCGCGTTAATCTCACCTATAGGACAGGGCGACCTGTCGGTACATGAAGAACGAACAATGCAACCAATGAAATGGTTCCCACAGATTTCAACACACTGCTGTCAACATTGTAAGAGGCCGTGCACATCACGACAGCATACTTGTCAAGCGTATCACAATGTGTCGCTTCCGTTTTTTTAAAAAATGGATTACAAAGTGAGACCAAACGACTTTATCAAGTGAACATTGTCCACCTCGAGTTGATCCTATAATTTTAAAACAGATCAGCCTTCCTTTAATTTCAAATGGGTTGCCTGAAAAAAACCAGGAAAACCAACACTTTATTAACACTTAAAACTCTAATAAGAATGCAGGACTAGTCACAAACTATAGATAAGCTTAGGACGCAATAGTCTTCTGCATAGCAGGAGCGTCTGTAACAGATAACATAAGATAAGACTAAGTAGGTTAAATAAAGTTTTGGGCTTGAAAGGTTAATGCGTCAGCGACGCCACATCCAGCCACTCTTATGACAAGTGGATGTCAGATATGACAAGAGGTTGTTGGGCATGTGGGTGAGTCTGGGTCTGTGGTGGCTGGCGACTGTTGGGTTAGTTAGACTCCAGGCAAGTTATTCTCAACGGGACATACGACTACTGTGGTCTAATACATGGGTGTAATTTAACACGAGCAGTGGCGTAGATATGGGAGGGGGAGGGGTCAAATTTCGAGTCCCCCCGGGCCCCCCCACTTCAGGGGGCCTACAAATTAGTGTCCGAATATTTTACAATAAATATTTACGCCACCGATATTTATGTGGGGCCTACCAAAGATATTAACCCCCCGGGGGCTCCCTAACCCCTACAAATTCCTAGCTACGCCATTGAACTCGGTGGTGTCTAAGGCATTGGTTTAACACATATTTTTAATCCTTCAAATCATCTTTATTTCACATTTTCATCAGCAGTGAGTAACAGTTAAGTCGAGGTAAGGGCGCGTGAGAGGAAGGGAAGGGGGTAGACGAACACCCTAAAATAATCGGGGGCATCAAACATCAGATAAGTGTAGCTAGTTTAAAGACATGAAGAACTGTAACTGTAACAAAACCACGGGTATGGATAACACAATGTTCCCTCGTAGCATTAAAGGGAGCATTGGTCTTGACACGAGAATAAATGTAAGCCAACGAGAACCACCTTTATATAGCAAAAACACGTGCTTTATCCTTTCTCCACCTGCCTAGAAGGTCAACCATTGTCTCATTGTCTTACTGCAGATTTTGTATCGAGACATTTTCAAACATGTTCATTGTGGACTTACTTACACAATATCCTGTTAATAAATTGTCCCATTTCTAATTAGCATAAATATATACAATAACCTAATAGTCGTCTTTAATGGTTGTCTTCCTGCAATCCTCCCCCTACCAACGTTGTTCCCTCTGAGGTTCGTTGGTCTGTGTGCAAAGTACAAAAACTCTTGAGCAAAGTTGCGTAGCATCCATTTTTTGTGTGTAATATGTTACCAAATTTACTGCGCGATAATTCTCAACTGCTGCACGGCATCGGTCAGATGTCTGCGCGGCCGCACAGCTTAAAGGGAACATTGCCCCCTACCCCTGTTTGATGAGCAGCCCCACATGGTGCATATCGTACACTTATTAGTGACTACAGACCGGAACTGCAGATGCCTGATGAACGCGTCTATGATTGTCCGAAGATAAGCCAGTTGCGGAACTCAATCTTATTTCAACAATAATGAATGCGAATCAGCGAAGTCAATTTAATTATTTTGTTCTTATTTTTCGAGAAAAAGATATTGAAATGTTTAACTTTTTAAAAAAAACAAAAAAACCTCTAGCTCTACAATGTTGAGAACCACTTGAACAAAAGAGGCTTAAGTAATGAGTTCACAGACATTTAAACTTTACCCGAAGTACATCAACTGACCACGTCGCAGCATCGCGGCAGTGATTCTCAATAAAAATAACGGGACATCCTGCGGTTGGTTCTTTATTTATTTATGTATTTACCTATTTTGTGAGCTTAGTTAGGCGATTTCTGTGGGAAGGTCAGGAAGTGTATATGACATTAAAATATAAACTTATAAATTATCTTTATTTTGATATATAAATATCATTGACGAAATAACAAAGTTGATTTCAATCTTCATTAAAGATAATATTTCCGTTTAAAAAAAATAATGATAATTTCTATTGAGTCATTCTTTCTCATAGCTGACAATTTTAGCAGTTGGTCGGCCTGTTGTCACCTCTTAGATCTTAGATTAACGACGGACGCATGCATTAAATGATATGCTTGCTTAAAAACTGAATATGTGGCATTTCTGCACCCTATAAATAGTATTTATAAACTATCAACGATGATTGTTTTTTTGTTTGTTTTTTTTTTAATTTCATGAAAGATCTCCATAGCGAATTTTCACAGTGCAATTATTATTCTTAATGCAGCGAGACAAAATTGTATTGTAGGGTGCAAAGTGTTAAAAGATAAATAATCTTTTTCTATTATTATTATGTTGTTAAAAGTAAGGGTTGAGGTCCACTGCGCCTTTAGTTCTAAGTTACTGCGATGGGAGAGAGGGTTCAGGTCACGGGGTGAGCACGATAATAAGAACCTCTTGACTCCACTTGGTGGACGACTGCTACAAACTAGATTTATACTGTCATAGATTTATACTGTCATAGATTTATACTGTCATAGATTTATGCTTTGACCAGAGTTTTGCCCTTTGATCAACACTGCAGTTGAACCAACATTTGATTCTTTGTGGTGGGGGGGGAGTGGAAAATCATGTGGTGTAATAATTTTTTTTAATGATGAAGTCATCAAAAAATCTACAAAGATTTCGACGAATTCGAAAGTGAAACCATCCCAAATAACTTAACACAAAACACACTCACAAAAAACTCTATCTTCCACACATATAAAATCGTAAATTGAAACAACCCGTTAAAAGATGTGTCAACTGAAAGTGTCAAGTCCCTTAGCTGCTGTCCTAATAAACGTATAAATCACAAGTTCGGGCAAACAACTGAATTTAACTTCAGCGTTATCAAAAACGACATGTGGTGGTGATGGGGTGGTGGGTGGTGGGGCGGCCGTCTGATAACTGTGAACAAGTTGAAAGAGACTTTATCAGCTCAGCAGACGACAAATTGATTCTCTCAACTCTCAACATCTGAAACATCGCTCCTAATGGACCCATCTTTAGGATTTGGGGCAAAAGGTCAGAGGTTATAGACGGCAGGCAAAAGGTCAAAGTACATGGACTGGAGGGGCAAAGGTCAGTGTCTATAAACGTCGGTGTTAAAAACGCAAAACATGGCTTACTATCAAAGCATACTACCCCGACCCCACCCGTCCCCCAAATGCATGCAGCAACGAAGCAATGACACGTGCATAAGGTCGGCTTGCAACAAACACCATGCAGTTCGTTAACTCGAAGTGTTGGATTGTTTGTGTTGGTTTGTTGGATCGATATTAAAACTGCATTCTCATATTTGTTACTCAATCCCCCAAACAAACTGTTACTCAATCCCCCAAACAAACTGTTACTCAATCCCCTAAACAAACTGTTACTCAATCCCATAAACAAACTGTTACTCAATCCCCCATACAAAATGTAACTAAATCCCCCAAACAAACTGTTACTCAACCCCCTAAACAAACTGTTACTCAAACCCCTAAACAAACTGTTACTCAATCCCCCAAACTGATACTCAATCCCCCAAACTGTTACTCAATCCCCATACAAACTGTTACTCAATCCCCATACAAACTGTTACTCAATCCCCCAAACTGATACTCAATCCCCATACAAACTGTTACTCAATCCCCCAAACTGATACTCAATCCCCATACAAACTGTTACTCAATCCCCAAACAAACTGTTACTCAATCCCCCAAACTGTTACTCAATCCCCATACAAACTGTTACTCAATCCCCCAAACTGATACTCAATCCCCCAAACTGTTACTCAATCCCCATACAAACTGTTACTCAATCCCCCAAACTGATACTCAATCCCCCAAACTGATACTCAATCCCCCAAACTGTTACTCAATCCCCATACAAACTGTTACTCAATCCCCTAAACAAACTGTTACTCAATCCCATAAACAAACTGTTACTCAATCCCCTAAACAAACTGTTACTCAATCCCCTAAACAAACTGTTACTCAATCCCCGAAACAAACTGTTACTCAATCCCCCATACAAACTGTTACTCAATCCCGTAAACAAACTGTTACTCAATCCCCCAAACAAACTGTTACTCAATCCCCCATACAAACTGTTACTCAATCCCCCAAACAAACTGTTACTCAATCCCCCAAACCAATTGTTACTCAATCCCTTAAACAAACTGTTACTCATCCCCCTAAACAAACTGTTACTCAATCCCCCAAACTGATACTCAATCCCCATACAAACTGTTACTCAATCCCCCAAACAAACTGTTACTCAATCCCCCAAAGTGTTACTCAATCCCCATACAAACTGTTACTCAATCCCCCAAACAAACTGTTACTCAATCCCCCAAACTGTTACTCAATCCCCAAACAAACTATTACTCAATCCCCCTAACAAACTGTTACTCATCCCCCAAACAAACTGTTACTCAATCCCCATACAAACTGTTACTCAATCCCCCTAACAAACTGTTACTCATCCCCCAAACAAACTGTTACTCAATCCCCCAAACAAACTATTACTCAATCCCCCAAACAAACTGTTACTCAATCCCCATACAAACTGTTACTCAATCCCCATACAAACTGTTACTCAATCCCCCAAACGAACTATTACTCAATCCCCCCAAACAAACTGTTATTCTATCCCTAAACAAAGTCAGATCGAAATGATGCACATACTATCATTTATAAGCGGCTGATTTAGATAAACGTTCAGTTCATCTTGACACATCAATGGTCAGTTCACTCTTTTAGAGTAAGTCAACTCACTATTTGTCAGGTTCACTCTGCCAAATTAAGTCAACTCACTATTTGTTAGTTTACTCTGCCAATTTACGGCAACTCACTATTTGTCAGTTCACTCTGCCAGCAAGTACAGGGGTCAGATCACGATGGTCAGTTATATGACTGTGGGTTTCATCCGTACCAGTATTCACCCTTCCCTCCCCTCCCCCCAGCAGACAACATTTCACCTAGAAAAAAAAAACATTACACATGGATATATAATAATTAACACACACACACATATTAACACTGTGCAGAAATACACTTCTTTAGCGTCATACGTTTCCGTGGTTACCTCATATAAAAACTGTAAATGACATCATATAGAAAACAAAACAAACAGCTCCGTTCCGGAAATCGACGACGATTTTATTTATTTGTTCTGGGCCTGTTCGTTTTTGTAGGGTTTTTTTTCCTTCTAGGTTAAACGTTAAAAAACTACTCACTCACGGTTAAAATTACATCCGGGCTTCTCAAGAAATCCTGAGATAAGCTGTATAATCATTGATTAATCATTGAATAATCATTGTTGCAAAGCCCCATTAAATAATATTTTTTACACAGTCCTATTCAATACTCCTTTTGTTACGAAGTCCGAATCGTCTTTCAAACTCAATGACTTCCTAGTGTAACTTCAGATGTCAGAGCATACTGTCAGAATGTTATTTTTGTTGACGTTACTTTATGAAGTGGGATGGCGGCCACAAGAAGCTGTGTATGCATGTGTGTGTGTGTCGGTGGGGGGGTGCTAATGACATCAGGGAGTGTACGATTGTTGATGTTGGGGTGACTAACAAAGTAGCCGAATGTTGACAAGTGATGCTACGTTTTCCTGCCATTGTTTATTCTATACCCCGCGGCTAGAGGTCATAGGTCGTGTTTTATGTCAATCCTGTCACCGCGACGTTGTTTTGTTTGTTTTTTCTTTTTAATTGTATGTCTCTGCAGGACTCTCCGTACAAATCGGGGTCAAAATTCCTTTAATTGGGGACCGCGCTCAATAATATACGAGGATGTGATTAAGGCCGCGGTGCAGATATATGATATAGGGATTTAAATGTGTAGTAATTAGAATGGTTTTATAGTAAAGATTTGAGTTTTGTGTACAATACAAAGTGACGCGAGGAAAACAGATGTGAGGTTGACTAGTGGAAGGGGATATCACACACCCTGACCACACTAATGACCAAAGCACGAACTCGGGCCACTCGCTCGACTGACCATAAGAAGCACCCTGACTCTGACCTCTCGACTGAACTCAAAGCATTGCTCTTCTTTGATAATTTTACATAGAAGTTAAGATTAGTATATTTTAAATATGCATTTTAATAGATTCAATAACTGGATTTCCCTACTGCCAAAACACCCTCATTTTTAACGCTATAATTCTTTTTCGAATATAAGTCCAGAAGGTCCAGCGATATTGTCCAGGAGGTCCAATGATAATTCCTGGAGATCCAATGATATTGTCCAGGAGGTCCAGTGATATTGTCTAGGAGTTCCAGTGATATTGTCCAGGAGGTCCAGTGATATTGTCCAGGAGGTCTAGTGATATTGTCCAGGAGGTCTAGTGATATGGTCCAGGAGGTCCAATGATATTATCCAGAAGGTCTTGATATAAAATATCTCAACGATTACAAACAGACTGAAATATGTTGAAAAAAGAAAACTTCAGGATTTGATAAATCTCTCATTACGTCATTCAGAAACATAAATAAATATACATCCGGGATACCATAGAAACTGCCAAGTCTCAAGTTGGTGTAATTTACTCATGAGGGTTTTCCAGTACAAGCTACTAACAAGCAGGGCACATTTAGGGATATCCGGGTAGTTGAAGTCAAAGACATAGTTTTTTTAAAAAACAAATATCCGCTGTGAAGTTTGTGAATGGTTGTTTCAGGGCCATCTGTGACGTAATGATTTTTCACTTGTGTCGTGAAAGAGGTTAAGCCGGGGGGAGGGGTGTAAGCATGCACATTTTTTTCAACGTTCAATAAGAGTTCAATAGTTTTGAAATGTAAAGTTGGTGTTCAAAACTCGTGTTGTTGGCAGTCGCCCAGCTGTGGGCTGTAGGACAAGCGAAGCGGATAAACGATAATGCTTTTAAATATCCACAGCTGTATCACAAACAATTGCCTACTTGATTAAAAGTTCAAAGTTTGTGAAAAGAAATGAAGTTACCAGGATTTTACGCAGCTTAAAGCTTTCGTAGAATGTCTAAGTAACAGTAAACCCATTCCATAGTATATTTGAGAACTATATACAACTTTCTATTGATATAAGAAAATACGTTTTAGTCGGATGATCTTGTGTAACATATTAGAAACAGCAAATACGTGATTGTACAACAACAAAAAGGTTATAGTCAAAAAAAGTTACTAATGTCTACCTACTTTCCTGCACCAATTCATCGGTAGGACGGATGTCTCCACACATTGAAATGTGTGTGTGTGTGGGGGGGGGGGAAGGACTGACACTTAGGTGTTCTCATCATGAAAAGACTACCACCACCACTTAGGTGGACTCATCATATTGTTAATAAAATTGTGGAGAGAAAAAAACGCTCATGACGAATGACGATTACATCTAACCAATTTTTTCTGATAACTTAGACATAATGTCTACTTCATGAGCACTTTGATTCGATCTAATGTCTACTTCATGAGCGCTTTGATTCGATCTAATGTCTACTTCATGAGCGCTTTGATTCGATTGAATGTCTACTTCATGAGCGCTTTGATTCGATCTAATGTCTACTTCATGAGCGCTTTGATTCAATCTAAGAATTCAAATTATCTGCAGACAAAAGACTTTACTGTCAAGTGGCGGGAAAGACTTGACGATAGTTTCTTTACAGGAAGTGCTTTGATTTGGTGAAACATTGAAAAGACACTTTTAAAATGAGACCGGTGTGAATTTTGGTAGGGAGAATATTATGATTGGCAGAAAACAATGATACGATAGCAGTTGGTATGTGCTGGATTGTCAGAAGAAATCAGTAGAGAGTTGCTGGATTCTCTCTGTCAGAAGAAATCAGTAGAGAGATGCTGGATTCTCTCTGTCAGAAGAAAGCAGTAGAGATATGCTGGATTCTTTCTGTCAGAAGAAAGCAGTAGAGATATGCTGGATTCTTTCTGTCAGAAGAAAGCAGTAGAGAGATGCTGGATTCTCTCTGTCAGAAGAAATCAGTAGAGAGATGCTGGATTCTCTCTGTCAGAAGAAAGCAGTAGAGAGATGCTGGAGTGCACTGTTCATGTTGACAATAAGCTCCAGATCAGATAAACAATCCAGGCGTTCAGGTTTAGTGGCTCTGCTACAGTAGGAAGTGATAAGATGAAGAAAATACTAGATCGGCTGTTGGACAGGTTTGCAGCGTTATAGAACATGTTGTTTTTAAAATAAAATAATATAAAGATAACTTAAACTTAACGTTAAATATTTGTACACTCTTACCGTCTCTTTGTCTTTGCTGTCCCTAAACTGATTTTAAAACTTGCTTCCTTTTCCAAAAAACCAAAACACGCGCGCTCCCACGCAAGCACATACAAACTTTGACCACTATTGACCCTTTTCAACTACATTTGTTTTGTGTTTGGCCTGATTTCGAGACCGATGTGAACCCATTAATTAAGTCACCACCCCTCAAACGTCATCACAATGCAGACATTACAACATTACAGCAAATTAAAGTCAACAAGAGCTGAGCCAGTCACAATTTGCTGTGGAAGTCAGGCGGCAATCAATACCCCTGGCCTCTGCTGAGTCAGTCCTGTAAGGATAACAAGTGTGTGTGTGTGGGGGGGGGGTATGTACAAAATTAACGGTAATGACACTTTCAGTCAAGGCGTGCCATTGTTAGGTAGGTGCCATTGCTAGGTATGAGCCATTGTAAGGTAGGTGCCATTGTTAGGTAGGTGCCATTGTTAGGTAGGTGCCATTGTTAGGTAGGTGCCATTGTTAGGTAGGTGCCATAGGGCTGACATAGACAGCGGTTAAGTCACCGACATTTTCACTTCATACAGGAAGCATGTTATAGAAATGTAGGATCAACATTAGTGTGACAGTGGGTTTCTATTTTAGGAACTTGTGACCATCTGGTCATCCAGGTGCTGAGGGTTCAGAAGTTCTATCTCAGGAACTTGTGACCCTCTTGTCATCCAGGTGCTGAGGGTTCAGAAGTTCTTTCTCAGAAACTTGTGACCATCTGGTCATCCAGGTGCTGAGGGTTCAGAAGTTCTATCTCAGAAACTTTTGACCCTCTTGTCATCCAGGTGCTGAGGGTTCAGAAGCTCCATCTCAGGATCGGGTGAAACATTATAAAAAAGTATAAATGATAAAGCCTATATTCTTTCAAACACATTTTAGAATTTCCTCAAATAAATGTAAGCAGATTATCAGGAAGCCATACTTAGATAAGTTTTAATGCAATCAATTCTCAAAGAACAAATGTTAACAAGTCTTACGAAATTGATTAACTTTTATTCGTTTAAGATGTTCGGTACAGAGAACGGCAGGATTATAGTTCATCACAATAAAAATGTGTTAAGTTTTTAGACGAGAAATTTAAGAAAATAAACAAACATGAACCTGCAAAGTCGAAGGCACTGGGAAAAGGGAATGTGTTTTAGCTTGCATGCAAAAGTTTTCAGATTCTTCTGTGATGAAGTTTATTAATTAAGTTTATTAATTAGGGTCTCCACAACTTACAATAAACATCAACAGACTTAGTGAAGCCTTTCTGTGATGAAGTTTATTAATTAGGGTCTCTAAAACTTACAATAAACATCAACAAACTTAGTGAAAGCCTTTCCTACAAATCTCATCAAATGAGAACCTCAATATTTTTTGTTTGTTATGGTTTGAAATTCAGTTGGTGGTCGACTGTAGCTGATTCTATGTTTTTCCCTCCCATCATAATGTTATAAGATAATCTAACCAGCGGTGCCATCATGAGTTGTTAATGTCTAGAGATGAAGCATACTAATCAACATGGGCCTGAGAAAATCCTCTCTACAACAAATCACACACACTGCCCAGTGGATACAGACAGTGTGATCATGTGTTGAATAATACAAGTGTTGACGAACCCAGTAAACTGAGCGAGATTCAAAGTCACACCACATTAACAAGCAAATTATAAGCAACCACTGCGGCAGAGTTAATGGCTTGTTAATAGGGTGAAAAGGATTCAAAGTTTAAAAAAATTAAAAAATTGGGAATTGTTTATTGGTTAAAATATTTTTTTTTTTTAATACCTTTGTTAAAAATTAAAATTAGCCCACATGATTATTTATTACATTGATACATAAGCTTCTTAAAATTATTTAGAAGACTTCCACAATTTTTATGTAAATAAGTTGGAAAATAAAAGTCATAATGTGTATAAAATTCTAAGGCTTTTCCCAGTCATGAAGATCTACTTCTTTATCATTTTATGTTTTATTTAAAAAATGAATTGATTGTAAAATCATAACCAACTGTAAATTTAAAAAATCATTTTGCCCAAAGATTGGATCAAGTTTAAAATGTGCTGTAGACCAACAGATCAAATAAAAGAGACTGGCTGGTTGACATCACATATGTAAGTTTTAGCATCAATTCTTTCAACATAAATAATTATGTCCAGTGATATCATGTAAAAAAAAATATATCTCAGATCTTGTATTATGACATTGGAGTGTAAGTGTAAGCATTTGATGAAGTCAATAAAACAATGTGGTGCATGTTCAGAGAATGCACAAACCAAATGATGGTGTAGATTTCACTTTTGTAGTGCATCAGGTAAACTATAAATCCTTCCTCCTCAAAACAAATATTTATAAAAAAATAATTTTAGCTACAAAATCATTAATTTCTTTATAAAATTAAAATACATGTATTATTATGCTCTTAAATTCTTAAATATACAATTGAGTTAATTATGCTCATGAGAACGAACTGTTATTTGAAAACATTACAAACTGCAATGGAGGTAAAAATAATTTTTAAAAAGCCAATGAAAAAATTTAGCTTAGGTTTATAACGTGCTCACAGGCAACTGATTCCTCCAATGGAAGATAACAAGTGAAAACAAACAAACCTATGGATATATATAGAGATATATTACAATATAAAATATATACTTACATAATTTATAATAAGATGACAATCTATACTAGAGCTACACACAACCAGTGCAAGTTTATATTTTGGCGGACCAATTTTTATGTACATTGTTAAATCAACAGATCATTAATTCTTTCAAACAGTAATAATCACATTACCAAAACCAATTTTCACCTGTGCGATAAAAAAAACTGGAGGCAGTAAGAAATTTCATCAATTGCTTTGTTCTAATTTTAAAATATTTCCATATCTAATTTATCTTTTGATATGCTTCAATATCACAGTCATCCAGACACACACACAAATAAGACCATTTTTATTTTCTCCATTTATCTAGATCCTGTGCACTATCACGTATGAGTCGTACACCAACATACTAACGTGTGGAGCTGCAGTACACACCACATGTACAACTGAACATCACCATGTGTGGCGCCAATACCAGATTATGAAACAAAATGCTGCAGTTTTTAGTGAGTTCAAATCTGATTAATCACATGCAAAAAGTTTAAAAGTTATGTTGTGGAAACATCAATAACAACTTCTGTGCATGTTATCATTAGGTATCAGATTTGTAACATAACCTAATTAAAAATAATTAAAAATAATGGGGCTGACAATGTGCTTGGGACTTATCTCATCAGCTTCAGAAATATATACATAGAAAAGGCTTTAGAACAGTTGGAAAAAATCTGTTGTTCTCTCATCAGTGGCAGCCAATAAAACTTCATGAGTATAAATGAAGCTAAAATTAAAAATACCCGAGTTCACAATAAAGTAAAAAATTGGTCACACAAAAATCATAAGTTTTAAGTTAGGTGGTATCTAGTTTCTTGGTGGGAGGTAAATAAGGTTAGTACCTTGGTGATGGATGGATCTACCTGTAACGTGGGATCTAGTTTCTTGGTGGGAGGTAAATAAGGTTAGTACCTTGGTGATGGATGGATCTACATGTAACGTGGGATCTAGTTTCTTGGTGGGAGGTAAATAAGGTTAGTACCTTGGAGATAGATGGATCTACATGTAACGTGGGATCTAGATCTAAGGTGGAATCAGTTATAGGGTGGGACAGATGGAAAATAAACATTGAGATATCTAATAAAAATTAAGTGGTGAATGTTTAATACAATCAGCTCATAACTTGTTGTTACCATGTAAAGTTGTACATGTGACTATGTTTGTTCCATTTAAAATAACTAAATTAAAAAATTTTAATTTTAAATACAGAAGTATAAAATATTTTTTTACAAATCAATTTTGAGAGAAAAATTTTTTTAAAATCATCGCATAATAAACTTGTCAATGGATAAAAATAAAATATGTAAATATGTATATTCAGTTCAGATTATGGACTATAAGTCAGAAGATCAACGTTTTTTCTAGCAGCCCCAAAATATGCAATAACAAAATTTATTCCAAATGACCTTCGGTCAAAATTTTAAAAAATGTTACTTTGACCAATGAAGTTCCATAGTAATTTAAGAAAAAAAGCAGACATTAAACTTTTCAAATAAAAAAACAACACAACTTTTGTTGAATATAAGTATTATGATATGTTAGACACAACAATTAAGATGAGATAAGTCTTTGAATAATTTTCAGAATTTAAAACATGATTGCAGGATATTTTTTTGGCTGATATGTGTCTCAGTTCCTGATGACATCGACAACACTCATAAGTAGAAAATATTATTTGTGTCATATATTTACTTAAAGTTTTTATGCAGGTATCCAATCAAATAATTTTACCTCCTCAAGGAATAAACATATCTTAGTGAGTATTCAAATATCACAAGCCATAAAAATCTTAATAAAGTTAATTACACAATACCAGATGTTGATTCAATCACCAAAATATTTGTTTGTTATTAAAATAAGCACTATCTGTACCTTATAGAATATTTCAGTATACCACATAAATGTTTTCTTTTATTAAGTCACAACTGTTTGGACGGAGAGGCATAAAAAGAAAAATATTATAATATCTTTAAAAAATCTCATGTTTATAGAGTTAATAGTTAGCAATTTTTACCATGGGTTAAATGACAATTAACCTGTAAGTGAGGAGTAATCAGAGTGTAAAAAAAGAGTCCAAAAAGAAAGTATCACAATACAAATAAGTGGTGTGTTTAAAATTGATGAAACACCAAGGGGTAGATAACCTTTCCTATTCAATGTAAAAGTAATCTCTACTTGTGGCTCTTTGTTATTTACAATGTCAATAAAATTTAAAACTGTATAAAAAATCTGCTGACAAGATTTCAGTGTATGTCATTTCAAATTGATTGTCTACATATTTTTAAGCCATATTAAATACAAAGGATGAATTTTAAGGATTATTATTTTTTACTTGTAAGGTAAAAAAAAATCAAAATATTGTTTGAAAAACAATAAATAGAGATGAAAACTCTCTTTGATTTCCATAAAATATACAGAATAAAGTAACATTTTCTTTTGGATGAAAAGATTTATTTTTACATTTTCTGTTAAAATTTTCTTAGAGTGTTTATCTGCCAGTTTTAGATTTATAAAGAAATTTGGTGGGAATACAAAAGATAAGTTATTATTTTTGGCAATTTAAGTTTTAAACGTTTTTGTACTGTTAAATATATATTATTTAAAATCTTTTTTAAAAATCTAATTTTGCCAAACTGGCAACTAGCAAGAAACACAAATTTCAATTTTACCCAACAAGTTTTAGCATTCCACAAATATCTTTTAGTACCAGGGACCCAAGGCCAACAGTTTGGAGATAAAATATCAACATGTTAGCAATTTAATAAAACATATTGAAAGGACAAGCCCTTCATCACAATGTTAGTATTAAGTACAAGCACTTTTGATTAAGTTCACAACATGCATACATTATTTTTTAAAAATGCATAAAAATTTGCAAAAATTGAGTACACTGTGATTAAAAGAAAAGATATTTGGAGAAAAAAAGTTTAAAGTACCACACAACTCATCAGGACAAATTGGAGGGATTTACTTCATCATTGATATGTAAGTGAAATGTTTCACACGGATAATTTGTTACAGCTACTTGATATAAAAATAATCAAGTTTTACAGTTGTTGATCTATTTACAGATTCTGGAACTTCAATTTAAAACATTTTCTGCAAAGTCATCATAGAAAGTGACCTAATAATAATGGTCAAAGGTAGGTCACAGTGACCTATGAACAAAAAAATCTACATTCTTAATCCTCTAATATTTATAGGACAACTGAAATATCACCAAAAAAAACTACATTGATTTCTATGATTTTTAAAGACTCTGGAATTGTCACAGACAAACATTGGAGGCGATCTCTTTAATCAGTGTTCAAATATTGTCGACATTCATCTCCTCATCGGAACTGACTGAAGTAATGCTGTAGTGGGAGCTGCGTGAGGTCGACCTCCTGTCCTTGTCCTTGACAGTGCTGGCTGCTTTGGAGGTTGATCCCCAGGCACTGGAGCCATACGTGTTGGTGGACATGCCATCTGTGCTGACCCTTGCAGGGGGCCGCCTGATCAAAGACAATCAAAGTTGGGAAAGACTTAGGTACATAAGATTACTTTTTTCACAGGTTAAAAAGTTTGTTCAAAACTGTAAATATTGTCTCAGAATTTGCATTTGAACAAAAGGCAGACTTGATTTTAAAAGGATATTCAAGCCTCATTTTTAAAATGATGAAGAGTTTTGATAATTTTCTTTAATAAATCATGTATTACAAGGGAGATAATTGGAAAAAAAACTAGAGATCCTCATTTTATGACTGCTGTGCATTTTTTATATCTCCACAAAGCAGCCAAGTTGGCATGTGTTAAAATCTGGCTGAGTAAATACAAAAAATCTGCTTATGTTACCACGAAGTTTGAGCTGCTGAGGCAATAATTTTTTTAAAGTAAGAATGCAGGTAAGTAACATGACCATCATATCTAACCTCTGTGCCACCTGTACATGGTCCTCTGGTGCAGTGCTGTCCCAATCACTCTCTTCATCAAAGTCATCCTACATGTCAGAAAAACAACATTCCTATGGCTTATATGCTAACTTATTTAAGTTTAACATATGATTCTAATCTTCATATAATCAATGAATGCATTAAAAAGGTGTCCATCACCCGTGGTGATCGAAAAGGACCATTCTTTACATCCTATCTATGTGCTTTCAAATAAATGAAAAACCTTAATGAATGACTGCCCTTACCACAGCGTTGGGTTTCTTTCCACTTCCTGATCCCATTGTGTCAACGCCACCAAAAGGCTTGGAATTAGGGAAACGAGCCTGGAAGAAATAAGTCAAACATTTTTTTTGAAAGGACTACAGAAACATTTTGACGGGCCAATTCATCAACTCTTAGAACCAAATTTTTAAATAATAAAATGTTTAGCTGACATGTCAGTCAATCAGATCATCAGTCAGTCAAAGAAAGCTACTATATAAAAAAACTAGGGCTGTTATCAATTAATTAAAATGTAATCGTTAACTTTTGAAAAATTACCGAATAATTAATCGATAATTTGGAATACAGTTGAAGCTTAAAATAAGATGTATGATTTCATTAAACTGAAAAATTTCATAAAATGCCAATCACTTAAGTATTATATGAAAAAAATATAATATTTTTAGGAGATATGTTTAAATATAAGTACTTAAATGGAATGTCAATCAATTTTAATTTTGTTATTGTTAATTAAGTAAAAAAAACAATGTTTATTGATTTTTATATCCTTCTCCTTATAAAAACTGCTTATTTTAAAGTTCACACTTTAAAAATCTTTTTTTTTAAAGGGAGAAGTTTGTATTTAAAAAAGAATATTATTAATATTAATAATTAATTAATTATTAATAAATCGAAAAAATTGTTAAAATTATTTTCTTTAATTTTAATTGCTGTTTTATCGATTAGAATAATTTTAATCGATAAAACATTTTTGTTTGTTCTTGTATGCGGAATAAGAAAAGTGTTTTTATCCCAGTCTATCTGATGTATGTATTAGGTTATCTTTGTGTACTATCTCCAAGTTAGAATTATTTGGGTTATGTATTATTACTACTTTGCTCTTTTTTTCCTCTATCCTCTAGTTTTTCAAGGTTTAATGATTAACTAATGGTGTTTTTCTTGTTGCTTGAAAGTTTTTTGGGGGGTTTTTTTGTTTTAAATTTTTTTATTAATGATTGAAAACGTATTGGTAAAAAATAATTAAATTATTTGAGGAACTTACGAAGCATCCAGTGACTTACCATGGGAGGGGTTAACACTAATTAGCATTCTCATAAAGGTAAAGTGTATTACTAGAATGGATGTTTGACCAAATACTGATAGTAAACGTCAAGTACATGCAACGTTTTCCAGTGTATCAAATAATTAAAGTACCGACATGTTTAACTTAAATTTTATAAACGTCTAGTAAATCCACTTAATAAAAGTTAATTTTTTAACATCTTATTTGTTTTTAAACCCAACTTACTCCAAGTTGACTCTCAATGTTTTTTCTCAAGCTAGACACACCTCCGGTGCCTTTATCCATGGCGGCCGTGTTTCTGTCTTGCCTGTTGGTCAACAAATTAATTTAAAAATTACAGTGATGTTATCACGGTTTATAATTTTTAAGATAACACCAACTTCCCATTTCCAAATACTCATCTGACTTTGTTTTACTTTTATCTCAAACAAATTTTAGTCAAATAACTTTAAATCTGACAAATGTTCTTACGAATAATTTGCAGATACATTACAAGCATTCCTATACAGGTTGGTACAATTGTTTCATTATTATTGACCCACTTAAAGATATCAACTTTATAATTCGATTCCTCTTTCACATTTTTAATGACCCACTTACAGATATCAACTTTATACTTTGATTCCTCTCACCCATTATAATTGACCCACTTAAAAATATCAACTTTATACTCTGATTCCTCTAACCCATTATTATTGACCCACTTAAAAATATCAACTTTATACTTTGATTCCTCTCACCGGTCAGATTCTAAGATATCATCGATCTCATCATCTGCATTGTTATTGATGGGTCTTGATTGTATCAGGCGAGGTTTAGGGCCCTGCGTCCGTGGACTGGGACTTGGAGCACCCTGAACGTGAGCAGGGCCGGACTGAATCAACCTGACGCCGGGAGCAGCAACAAAAGCTCTCCCGCCAACTGATGCAGGGTTGTCTTCTCCTGACTCATCATCGCTGTCAAACTGCGTGCTTGTCCACTCAGTTGTTGACCTGCCACAGGTAGAATGTTTACATATCTTATCAATGAACACAAGACAGGCCTACTTTTCTACTTTGATGATTAATGTTGGCATCACCGTAGATTAAATTGATTGAATGCAAATAAAAGATTCCGCCATTCAGTGTTTCTCAGCATGTTCTCCACAAACGTTCAACTAAGTCTTGTACCACTACTATTTGTTTGACTAACTCCAACAAAGTAGCCTTACATTACAAATTGCAACATTTTTTAACGCTTAAATTACCAAATTAAGCTACAAAAATTTTAAAGTTTGAAAATAAAATTTTGGAAGCATTTCAAAATAAAACATTTCAACTTCTCCTGGGAGTGCTGCCATACCTGTTTGAGACAAACTGCCATAGACAAAAGGGATTGTACAGTCAAACCCACTTAACTCGACATTGGTTATCTTGCAAAACCTATTAAGCCGACACTATTGAAGTGGAACCACCAAATTCTCTCTTTTTCTAAGCATTTTCTCATCGGTTATGTCAATTCTTTTATGTCGCCTAACCCTAATATCTCAAGCATAAAAGAGGGCCAAATTTGCCACATAATGTTGGTTACCTCGATTATAAATTGTTGTCAAGTCAGTTTGTTTTTTGCGGACCGGTTAATTGTTAAATTTTTGAGAACCAACAAGGAGAAGGCATCAAATTTCCACCTCACGAGGTCTCTGGTGACGTCACAGCCCGCTTGAGTTCAGCTCTCAGTGCTGTGTTACTTCTGGTATTATGCTTCGCTTACTATGCAAATACTTTTTAAAATTAAAAATCATTCACTAGCAAACTCCACTAACAGTGATGACATGTATTTTTATATTATTTATAGATCGGAATAATATTATTAAGAAAACGCTTTGATGTCACTGTCACTTGCGTGTTGGCTCTGGTATTCTTCCGTAACACAACAAAAAATTAACTCCGGGTAGGTAATAAGCTAATATACACAATATATGAAGTTCAGGTTAACTGGTCCTGATAAAACGGATGAACAGTTAGTGCACAGATGCCTTTTGTTGTTTGCAACATGTATGTACATTTTTATAACAACATGCCGATCACTTCATCAAACAAATAATGGCAACACTGTGCATGTACATTCACATTTATTAACGTAAATCATGTACATAAAGAAATTTCAATCAAACACATGTTTATATTTTGCCGCCATATTGGTTGTAGTTTATCTCGATGCTTTTTGGCAAACCCTAAGCCGTCGACATAACCGGGTTCAACTGTAATTCAAAGACATTTTGTCTACTCACCCAGTCTTACAAGAGGAATGGTGTCACCAGCACAAGGCTCTTTATAGGTCTTACCGGAAAATTCTCACAACAATATTGCCCTCCCCCCCAGGAACTAATAGCTACCCCCCCTCAAGGTCCCCTCTGTCCTGACACAGGGACATGTTCGACAGCTGTTCTACTCACCCAGTGGACAGAGCTGTTCTACTCACCCAGTGGACAGAGCTGCTGTTCTACTCACCCAGTGGACAGAGCTGTTCTACTCACCCAGTGGACAGAGCTGTTCTACTCACCCAGTGGACAGAGCTGTTCTACCACTCTGTGCCGAGGCAGCTCTGGGCTGGGGCTGTGGTTTGGTGACTGGCACAGAAGGGGGGCCACTGGAACTGCGGGGAGTTGTGCGTTGAGCCGACAGGTTTTGTTGGGGATGTGGTGGTCCAGCACGCGGACCGCTTGATGCAGGGCGATTGTGACGTGTGGTGCGCGGGGACAGTTCTAAACAAAAAAAAAGTGTTGGATAAGTGCTAATTCAAAATATTTCTAAAATGTTTCAGATCATCATTAGTGGATTTTCTGTCTTTAAATTAACTTCCATGTTTTTAAATTTATATGACTGAAATTAATTTGTAAATATAACATATTTCCAACTTTTTTAAATATCTTAAATTTCCCCCAGGTTTTATGTTGTTTTTTTTTAAATGTGCTGAAATAATAATTCACTAAAATAGTATTGAGCTTATTAAAATTGTTAAAATCTCCTAGAAAGCTAATCCAATAACTAATCGTAACAAGTGTACAAAAAAAACATTATTTTAAAAATCCTTTACATTAAAGAAAAGCTAAAACATATAAAATCATGAAAAAAAAATGCTAATAATATACCTAGTCTTCGCCTTGGTCCTGTTTTAAGATGAAAAAAACAAATGAAGCGATACAAAAAGTTATAAAACACTGACACGACAGTTAATGTTAAGTACTATTCATAGAAGGTTTAATATTTCACAAATAACAAGAAACTTTGAATAAGCAGGGGAAAAAAATTACAGAAAATGTGCAATTTAAT
Source organism: Radix auricularia (assembly GCA_002072015.1). NCBI lineage: Eukaryota > Metazoa > Mollusca > Gastropoda > Lymnaeidae > Radix > Radix auricularia. The sequence goes on along the minus strand of MUZC01000830.1, from coordinate 323,337 downwards.
TGTAATTTGAAATAGCTAAAAGATTTAATTAGTAGGAAGTAAAATTTATGAAAAAATTAGCATTAACATGATTACAATATCAAGTCATTAGAAAAAGGCATATTTATTTGAAAGGATAAGATTAATTGCATTCATTCTAAAACTAAACTCTTCAAACTGAAAGAGGCTTTTCAGCATATTACTGTTTAACTAAATTTTAAGTAAAAACTGTGGAACATATAAAGTCCATTTCAGTTTGGAACACATGATTGGTAGCATGTACCGTACCAAAAACATCTACCTTCAACATCTATTTTACAAAACAAAATTTTATTTTTAATTGTGTGGTAAAATATAACTATTAGTATTGGATTTCAGTAAGAAACTATGAGAAATTCTGCAAAAAAAACAAACAAAAAAGACATTTAAAAGCTAAATTATTCAAACTAATTAAAGGTAACTTTGGATTTCAAATTAAAATATGCATTCCTATACCCATGGGTATTTAAAGATAATGATTTTTAGTTGTTTTATTGCATTTATAATTTAATTTTTATTTTTTCATTTTTAAGATGATCCAAGAGAAAAACCATTGGAATTTTTAAAATTCAAATCAATTCATTTTAAAGGTATGCATATTTTTTTTAAATTTAAGACATTAAAATATGTGCATTATTTGAGAAAGAAGCATACTTTAGATCAATTTGTCTCACAAGAAAGAAAGAAAGAAAAAAATTTTAATGAAGGAAATCTGACTCACCAGATGACGGCAGGCCCCTTGGTGAACTCATTTGCATTTTCAGCTGTCTCCTGGCCTCATCCGTGGCCTTTTTGTTGAAGTGATCTCTCAACTCCAGGAAGTTGGGATATCTCTAAACAAGTTTGGTTTTTTTATAACATTAGATATCATTTGATTTTTTTGGTCAAATATTCACACTTGACATGTACAAAGGTTTCAGATTGAATTGAAATCTCAAGTCTTTTTTATATATCAGTATTCTACAAATTTTTTAGATAAAAATTTTTTTTTTAATTACTTAGACAAAAAATAAAATTTACCCATGGATCACAGGTAAATTAATTATTTTTTTATGAAATACACTTAGAAAACAAATTCATTTTAGATAGGTTAAAAAAAATTAATTTAATTAGAGCTTGTTTAGAAAAAGAGCTGTGAAATTATATTTAAATCTTAATTAATTTTTTTAAATGATAATGTTAGAATTTTAAGCTTGTGATTATTAATTACCAGATGTTTTTACAGTTATACTTTCACCATCAGTATCTTTTATGGGGAAAAATCCCTTTCCCAAATTCCTCTCGAACCACATTCTATGTTTCAGAGGGCAGCGTTATGGCCCACCAATGGTTTCAAACAAGTATTGAGTTATAATTACTTGGGGCAGTATAATATAATCAGGTATAATTAATGGGGGGGGGGGGCACAGAGTGTATATGTATTTTTTTTTTTTAATTTAAATTTTTGAATTTTTGTTTTTTAAAGTTAAAAACAATAAAATTATGTATTTAATAAAATTAGTTTCAAAATTTATTAAATTCTCAAGTTTTGACCATTGGAGCAATGGTAATGAAGGTCATCATGAAAACCTTAGGTTAAGAGCTAATTAAAAAGTTTGTGCATGAGAGTTTGGAAGTGATATCATTTAAAACTAAACTAAAAATAAACTCCCTGTGTTAAGATAAAACTCCAATCAAACCTGTATATTAACAGATCTCTGAGTCCGTAACATGTTGAGTTTGCTCTCAAGAACCTGGTCTGTGATGCCCGTCTGGTTCTATAGCAGATGTCAAGTGATCATGTGATCAAAATCAAATAAAAAAATTAACAAGAACAAGATAGCAACACATTTCAGAGAAATTTTTTTTTAAGTATGAGATCTTCTGTTTAAGTCCAGTGTTTGTTACTTATTTTTTAACACTTCAAATATCAATAATAGAGTCAAAGGGACAATGATTCACAAGCAATTTTTACCTCAAGTTTCAAAGTTTGGATGCCTTCAAAATAAAAAGATGCTTGAATTATATTTTTAACAAATCAAACAAAAAATATTGCACTAAGGGACTCTACTCTTCCAGTAGTAAAACCAAGAGATTATTCCCCCATCAGGCAAAGCTATACTCAGACTAAGGGAAGAAGATCTCATGACCTATTTAAATAACAAACCAAGAGAAAAGAAATGAAAAGTTGAACAGTTTTAAACCTGAACATAGGGAACCAATAAATGTGGCCAGTGGTTCCCAACTTAAAAAATATTGAGTCGTTAAATTATTGTGTGCTTTTTTAAAGTTCTTCACAGCTACTTCCTGCCTAACCCCCCTTTTTTCCTTATTTTCACATATTTCCCTAACTGTCTTAAACAGAGCGACCCAATGAAATTGATCCTAAAGGGGCTCAGTGAGTCTAATGTTGGGAATCACTGAATCAATCCAAGGAAACTGTACACAACTCAACGGCATTGCTGTTTACCACTTTCTTTTTCCTGCAAGACATGTGTCTCCTTCCCACACAGTAGTGGTTACAAGATGGCTGATGTATGTTGTGACAATTTATATCTTGAGGGATGTGCTAAACAAATTACAAACAAAGCACTGCTAACAAATGGCCTCCCTGTAACAATGTTAGAACATTTGGATCCAACCTTTATTCCCTTTGTTGACCCATATCAAAGTTACAGCAATATAATCATACCATGACTTTTGTTGACATACATAAAGTTACAGCAATATAATCATACAATAAATTTGTTTTATAATTAGTAAAAAGATTTTTAAGATATTCCCCAGATGAACATTTTGGTACCTAACCCAGCCCTGACCTAGTTGACTTCCAGTGGTCAGCTTTTCTCCTAGGACTTGTGTCAAAACAACATCATCAGAGTGGATCGTGGATCGTATCTGTGATTAAGCTGCCTGTACTCACTGCTGGTAACCCATCAATTAAACTCATTTACTCCTAGAAGTGCTTACAGCTGGCATTCCATCCATTAAACTCATTAGCTCCTTGAAGTACTCACAGCTGGTATTCCATCCATTAAACTCATTTACTCCTAGAAGTACTCACAGCTGGTATTCCTTTCTTAAACAAATTACAAACAAAGCACTGCTAACAAATGGCCTCCCTGTAACAATGTTAGAACATTTGGATCCAACCTTTATTCCCTTTGTTGACCCATATCAAAGTTACAGCAATATAATCATACCATGACTTTTGTTGACATACATAAAGTTACAGCAATATAATCATACAATAAATTTGTTTTAT
>MUZC01000830.1:300837-313613 GCA_002072015.1 Radix auricularia | reverse complement strand
AATGGTGGGATTTCTCATGAGAAGTTATGATTTGATGGAATAATGTGTGTGGCAGACACACAAGACACACAGACTCTGTAGTGATACAGAAGAGACACAAGAGACACACAGACTGTAGTGATACAGAAGAGACACAAGAGACACACAGACTCTGTAGTGATACAGTAGAGACACAAGAGACACACAGACTGTAGTGATACAGAAGGGACACAAGAGACACACAGACTCTGTAGTGATACAGAAGGGACACAAGAGACACACAGACTCTGTAGTGATACAGAAGAGACACAAAGACTGTAGTGATACAGAAGGGACACAAGAGACACACAGACTGTAGTGATACAGAAGGGACACAAGAGACACACAGACTCTGTAGTGATACAGTAGAGACACAAGAGACACACAGACTTTGTAGTGTAAAAGAATTGTTGAGAGCCGGATTGAAGCACTATGAATCATTAAATCTGGCTTTGAAATCTTCCAGTAATCCTTGTAAAATATATTTCATCAATTCTAGGGGAGCCGCAGTTTGGCAGCCATTGTATTAGAGTAAGAGATGACCGTGTTAGTTTTTAGGAGATCTTCAAGTGATGGAGATAAAATGTTAAGATAAAAATCATTGGATTGATGATATATGTATTTTAAATGGCTGTATGTGAATAGAGAACTGATACGAAATGGTGGAATCAGGACTTGTTATTGAACCAAAAACCAGACCATATGACCCTCCACACATGATTTTTTAAAATGAGTAAATATGTTGACAAAACAAGAATAATTTGAAATTAGTTGTGTTAAAATAACGAAAGCCTAGCCACCAAAACAAAGTTTTACAAATGAAATATAAATAACCACACATATATTTGACAAAGTTTTATTTTAAATCTAGGTTTAACATTAATTTTTATATCCTCTGCTTATTCTCTTATTATTTCTTTGTACTCCCAAGAATTTTATCCCTATAATACCATATATTCCAATGCAAATAAAACAAAAGGCTTATGGGTTTTTTTAATTGTCAGACATATTTTCTTAAGGTATAAATAACAAAAGATTTTATGCTATCAAGTGAAATTATATATCCTTTCAGTACCATTTTAAAACGAAAAATCAGTATTAAAAAAAGAATATTATGTGTTTTAACATTGAAAATACATTTTCCATTATATTTTTAAAAATTTATGGCAAATTAATTTTTAGTTTAAATCTTTCACCTATCATTTCACTTCACCTCTTGTAAAAATAACACCCGTAAGGCAATTGGACCTATAAGTTTAAAATTATGTTCTTGGTAAATGGTCTTCTTGGGTTAATCACAGATCAAATTACCTGAGTTGCACCGACAGACACCTTTCAAGGGAGATAAAATATAACGTCCTCTGTATTAGTATTACTACTGGCAGGTCAAAAGATTTTCAAATTGAAAACAAGTTTTTGAGAAAATGTGGAGTTATTGATAAATGGAGCTCACGACTAGTAATGGATAATTACAATTTCTAAATGCTGAACACAACACTGAAATGCAGTGGTGATATTGTCAATGCCTTTTCCTCGTATACAAGGGCAATAAACACATAAGGATATCCACAACGGGGATATAAATGTTTGAATGTAATGATATGAAATCTAAAAGTTCAGAACTGTGAAATATTTAACAGACATTTTTCATAACAAAACTTTCAATTATTTAAGAAAAATAAAGAGCCACTTCAAAAGAATGCCTCAAATAATTGTAACTGTATAAAACAATGAAGAAAATAGCATGTCAACAAAACTCATGCCAAGAATAATGACAGGCAACAGACTCACAGTTTCTATTTTCATCGATTTTAAACAACTTTCAAGGGCAGCCTTAACCGAAAAGAAGTAGTTCATGTAAGATGTCCTTGAGCTTAAATTCAAATGCAGTTTAACGGAAAACAAAAAAAGATTTTTTAAAATGTTCAGTAAATTAAATATATTTTTGTCTTTGCCATTCTTAACTTTGTGCTACACTTTACTGCATATCAAAGAATTTTTTTAAAAACTTACTTAACCTAGGTTTTCAGCAATAAAAAAAACAGAGCCTTATAATATCTAATTTGAGTATTTAAGAAGCCTGTATGCTTAATCCCTGAATACAGCCAACAACAAAAAAAACAATAATTGTGGCTTAAGAATATTATACAAAACATCATCAAGTAACTGGTGCAATTTAAGGTCTACTTTAAGAGCATGCTGCTCTACACTAACATGCTTTAGACACTTGGGGCACATGCCGTTTTAGACACATGAAGCATATACCATGTTAGACACACTGAGAAAGCCTACCTTTAACAAGCGCTCCACTTCCTGTTGCTGCTGGCTCGCTACTCTGGGTGATGTTCCATCTTGGGATCGGGTGGTGGTCTCTAAGGCGTTATTTAGCTGTAAACATTATAAATCACTCTTTTAAAAAAATATCATTGAAATTAAAATAGTAGCAAAGATATAAGTAATATGGGCAAGCCAATAATGTATATTCTTAAAAATAAAATAAACAGAATGTTTCATGGCTCTTCAATGTCACATAATTAATTTCTAGAGGTTGAAGAGCATCACATTTTCTCTCATTTGTTACTCTTTAAATTATCCAAAATATTTTTTTTTTAATTTACACACTGGCCTTTTATGTTTCACTGAAACCTTGCTATGCAATCTTAATTATACACAGACAATATAAACACTGACCTTTTTTGTTTCATTTACATGTTGTTGGGCCATCCTGTGCATTTTCTTCTGCCATTTCTTCTCCTGCCTCTCAAGCTTGGTCTGCATGTGTTCCCTCATCTGGTCAAGCTGGGCATGGGACAAGACAAAATGGAAACTTATTAGCTGGACAAACAGAGGTACTTTTTAAGACAAGTGAGCTCAAGAGTCTATCAAAGAAGTTGGCAGTTTGAAAACTGCTTCCTTGTTTGTGATTTAATTTGTACCACTAGTTAACATTTACAAGGGCTTGATTCAAACAAGATGAATAAACTGTATAATCACTGAATACAACATACATAGATTTTTTTGCCTACAACATGCATCATTTGAAGATGGATTATTAGTTATGTAGAACATGTTACAGATCATGAGATTTAGTTAGGTATTCCATGTGTTAAACATTGTCTATGTATTGGGTCAGCCTGGAGTGTTGCTTAGAACCGCAGTATAAATTGTATTATTATATTGGAGATCTTAACACAGAAAACACCAGCCAAGTCTCAGATATTGATGAGAGCTGGCTAATGTGTTGATAAACTGATCTCTTTTTTAGAGAGCTCCTAGACTTACAAACAATGTTGAACATACAATAGTCAGTGTACATAACAACAAACTCCCATGTAGAAATGAGCTTCAGATGGACTTTCCCTTTAAAGGAAATATTCGTGAAATTAATAACAAAAATCTAATGAGAGATAACTCTGTGTAGACACCTCACCTGATGCTGCAGTTGTTCCTTCATGACAGCAATCTCCAGCTTCTGCTCTCTCACCTCCTGCTTGTCGTTTTCATTGTCATCCACAAGTTCTCCGAGGTAAGATCGCTTGCCTGGTGGGTAGAGAAAACAAGAAACCAAGGTAAATAGTTGATTTAACAAGATAAAAATTAAACCAGCATGATGCTAAAATCACTGTCAAATAAATTTTGTTTATTGAAACTCAATGAGTGATTGTGACCAGGCATACAAATTTTAACAAATAGAATAAGAGCGTTTTTTAAAATGTGGGAAAGTTGGAATAAGAGCTGTTTTATTTTAAAGATTATTGACTAGATATGACCTGTTGCGTAGCATACGCCTTAGACTTGCTCATAGATAGTGCAAAGAAAGGGGGAATGAAAGGAATCAAACTACAGCATGAAAAAATCAGAAAAATGAGAATGAACATGGGGGGGGGGGGGGGGGGGGGCAAAACTGCTGACCTATTGATAGCCTCGAGACATGTGCACTGCGGTTAGTTACCTACCCCTACTTTTCATCAACCTAGCTTGCCAACAATAAACAGCTACGTTTGCAAAACAGGGGAAAGAACGGCACAAACAAATATTTTTAAAAATTAAAAAGTATGTTTCTGCTGAGGCTTGAACTCTTTACCCCCGCATGTAAATGTAAGGCGGACGTGATAACTACTGCACTACGAACAGCATGTTATTTGGTGAAGGAACAACGCAAGTGTACGCGAGAAATATTGTTGGTCATGAGACATGCCGACCCCCACTTTTGAACCCACTTTGCTTGATTGGTTGACCCCTGTGAGGGTCATTCGTCATGCATATTTGCATATACTCATTCTTAATCTTGTTCTGGTGAATTATATATATATATATATATAGATAGATAGATAGTTTAGTTGAAAAATATTTAATCCCAAAACAACAAGTTTGTTTTGCTTTGTTATAACTTCAGTCAACACCCATTTAAGATACATCACTCCACTTCTAGTTGATTTAGACTGTGCAATGCTAGGACAAAAATTAATTTTGTAGATATATATGTTGATGTTAAAATATTCAAGTTTGTATTTTCTTATTTAAAACATATAAAACATAACCTCTTCAAGATAATTCAGTATTGCGCTTGATCGGAACAATCATAACTTCATTTGATTTTTTTTTAAAATGTTTGGAAAATAGCTCTTCAAAATATTTACCATTTCCACTAATATTTTACCCATAGTGTAGAAACATTGGCCCAAAGAGTGAACAGCTAACTAACCTCCAGTTCTTGCCTCCAGCTCCACCAAGGCCTTCTGTGAAGCTTGTAGCTTGGCATTGAGTTCTTTAATTTCTCTCATCAATGTGACGCTGATACCAGCTTCTCCCTCCTCCTGTAATGACATGCTGACATGTTCACAAATCTTCACAACTTAACTTCTTTAAAAAACATTATTTTTTAGCATTACCCAATTTATGATAAGTAAAAAAAAAAAAAAGAAAATATTCACCTGTCCTACATCAGAATGGACTGCGATGTTTTGTTTGATCTCGGTCGCCAGATTTCTTGAATCCTAAATAACAAAAATAGTTGCCTTGAACAAAAAGGAGAAAATGGTATAACACACAATGTATGCTCCATCAATGCTCCATTTGGCTACAATTAGAAAATTGATGTCAACTGGTGCATAAGTACAATATCTTTACTTCATCTCAAATATTTACCAGCTAATTTCATACACATGGAGAAAATATGACAACTTCAAAAACTGTTATTTATAAAAATCAGATATATTGCCTAAGTAACTTAAGCATTAATCTTGGGAATATATCATTTTCACACAATCCTGACACAAAAATAGCTACTTTGTTTTTGAGTGAGAGCAAAGCTTTTCTCTCTGCGTCAATCTCTGCCTGTTGTCTCTGCATCTGTTCCTTGATCTGGCTCAGCTCTGCCTCCAGCTGGTTCCTGCCGCTTTCTGAGCCAACACCCAGATCAGGGCTGACTGAGCTGGAGCCATCTTTAGCACCGATTCCTGCAGAGTGCCGCCTTGTGATGTGAGCTTGTAGAAAGTTGGTGTTGAGAAAAGCTTTAGCGCAGAAGGGACACTGCAAGGAAGAAGAATTTTTAATCATTCATTTTGCATGCTTGATGATTGTGAGAATTTGTTGATGACCTTGTTATTAGCAAGACCTTTTAAGTCACAATTTTTTATTTAAAGACAACAACTTTGTCTGGGCATCAGATAAATTTAAACAGCACGTTAATGTCAAATGTTTTTAATCTAATTTAAGCCTCAAGAAGATGTGCTTTTACTTCCCTTGATTGACACCAAATTCCCCACCCCTATACAAAATGAAACTCACCTCCCCCCTACAATTCAAACACTTTTTATTTCCTTTCCATCAACACCAAATAAATTTATAGATGTTATAGTTGACTCAAAATTTCCTGCTGATGTATTTTTACTTTATTTGGTACAACTGCAAGTGAATTATCATTGTTTATATCTTTTTGAATATCATTAAAATGCTTCTTGGTAGCTGGGACTAGCAAGACTAATCGACCTCTGATGTGGCTCTTATAAGGTAAAAGGAGCAAAACCTTAGAGATAATTTAAATACTTCTTGTTAGCTGGTACTCATTGACTTCAGACCTCTGATATGGCTCATATTACTGGTAAGAGTGGACATTGCACTTTTTAAACTATTTCACATTCTACTTTGAGATGAGCCATCCAACATTCTCCAAACTCCAATGTGTCTTAAATTCTTGTCCCTGATTTTATCTTTTAATCCTAATTTAAAATATTGGTAGATTATTGTATCAAAACCAAAAGCTGTTTATGGGCAACTTGACTTAAGCAAATGATTCTTCAAAAATAAATTTATTTCATAACAAAGAAAGTGTTATCGTCTAGTTCTAATATTTGAATGACCACATAATGTTTGAGTCTTCTCACAACAACCTCTATGATGCAAATGAATAATCGACTACCTAACCGTCACATTCCCTAATGCATGTCACAAAACGCTGCATCATAATTAAAAGTGTGTTGAATAAAATATGCACTACGTGACAGACTAGCATAAATATTACTGATGGGGCAATCCCATTAACCTTTAATATTGTCCTCGACAGAGAGCTTGATATAAAGTATGTCTTGTTATAATTTAGAAGGGTGCTATAAAGTAAGTCTTGTTCTAAAGTTTATACATGTTACCTTATTGTAGCTCTCGTTCCCAGCATACATCAACTGTTGTTGGGCTATCAAAAGTTTTTTCCTTTTATGGCTTTCTTTTTTCACTTCAGTCAGTTCTTTCTGAAGTGATGTTACTTCCTGTTTTATCTTTTCCACTTCCTGTAATTAAATTTATTTTTCAATCCATAGTCACCAGTTCACCGAATGGACCATGCTTAGTCAATATCCTAATAAATGCTTTAGTCCTGTGATGGGATGAAAACTAATATTTGATCAATAAAAATGCCAAACATTGTCCTGACATCATGCAGAAGTGTCTACCATAGACTGTTGTAAAACTTGAGTAATGTCCAATGAATGCAAACAAAGTACTAGTCTGAATAATTGTTTTGTTTTTATAAATTTTTTTAATTGGGAGTGGGCAGAATAGTTAAAGCCATTAAAAATTTTAACAGTGTAAAAATTTGATTACATATAAATATTAGAAGATTTGCAAAAAGAAATTAAAAATGTGTACAATATAATACTTTGACAGTAAGCACAATGGGACAACATATGGTTTATGATTTCTTCTTACTTGTTTTGATCTTTTGTGATAATAATGAGGATTAACTATATGTAAGTGATAAACCAAAATAGCATAACTAATGTTAACAGAATAAAGCATGATTATGTAATGCAAACATTGTCATAAAGAGATTTTTTACTCAATACATTTATTTTAACACATAAACATTAAAAAATGATTTTGTGTGTAATACTAGTGAATACTATAACTTTTTGCTTAATATGCACCCTTGGTCTTAACTTACAAGTTTGGTTTGAGAAAATAAATATAAATATTAAGGTATTAAAGGAATTAATTTCATTACAAGAAACATAACTTAACCCTTTGAGCCCCCGCCACCGGTATACCGGTGGTAACAGTAATTGCTTCATTAACCTCGCCTCCGGTATACCGGTTTCGCGATAGTACAATTACGAGTATTGGTTTAGTTTTGCCTGTAACAGCCAATCAGATGTTTTGTTTGGTTAGGAGTTTATCCATGATGTCTGCGTCCTTGTTGAACGTGTGTTTACAATATTTACATTGAGTTTTTGAGAAAAAATATTTTTTTTTTGGTCATTGATCGTGACAAGCCTCAACCTGGTCCATCTGGGCCAAAACGTCAACGTTCTTCCTTATTCTCAACACAAGAAATTATTAGATTTTTAAAAAAAGATTTGTCAGAATTAGATTTTGATAATGATTTGGAGGATTCAGATCATGATAAAAAAAATGAGACCGATAATGAAGGTGTGTCGAGGGGATCAGTTGATCGAAAGGGGCGTGTCCCAAGTGTGAACGCTTCTTGTGTATAAAGAGAGGGAGCCCCTGCTGGATCTACTGGCATACTAAAGTTGAATGTTGGTGCTAGAGTTCAGGTACACCTATTCTTTTACTTGCATATTTAATTTTATGTTGTTATCTTTCACGGTTTTTCCTCAGTCGCCACTCAAACATGACATATTATGAAATAGGCATAAAATGCTCAGGAACCCAGGCATAAGGTAAAATTAGGCACAAGGGGGCAGGGCTCAAAGGGTTAAGCATGCAATTGAATGCTAAGAAATCAAAACCAAATCAAGTTAATTAACATTTACCTGATCTGATATTTTAGCCTTTTCTTCAAGAGATGCACATAGACCAGCTAGATATTCTTGACTGTGCTGTATATAAATAATGATATTTGGTGATTGGTAAACTTGAAATAAAACATAAATACACTTTATTCAATGTTTATTAATAGTTCATTATCAGATATTATCAGGAATTATAAAAGATGAAATCCTTTTTTTCAAGGGACTTATGAAATGGAGACATGGATTTAATAATATGAATTACAGTCGAAACCGCTTAAGTCGACGGCGTTGGGGAATGAAAAATGGCATCGACATAACCGATGATCGAGTTAAAGCGAAAACCAATATGGCGGCAAAATATTAACATGCGCTTGAAATTTCTATATGTACGTATTGTGCGTTAATTAGTGATGGGACGATTAATCAGAATCGTATCGGAATATCGGGACCCTATTTCTTCACTCTTTCTTAAGGTTGTTAAGACCGTTCGTTTTTAAAGACCGTTTAAGTTTAAATATAACGCTGTTTTGCGGTGATTCCCAGATTGAGCGATACTGTGGCTTCGAAGCGACTTGCTTGATTTTCCTTACAAGCTACACAAATAAGTAACCTACACATCCCCTCATTGTCCCCGAACCATTCTCTTCTGGACTCGGAATGGTCTATCGTGACCTATATATGACTCATGACAAAGCGAACTCTTCTCTATATAAACGTACACAAATAAATTAGGTACTCCTTTTGAACCTTCAACTTTGACATATTTTAATTAATTCTAACCAATAGTTAAATGGCTTTTGCACACGGCAAATTCTTATGAATGAAACAATGAGAACAAAGCAGTAGTACAGTACATGTAATGGTCAAAATGAGGTTGAAGGATGAATGGTTGCCAATGACAACAAGTTTACACACGGTACATTTTATTATTCCATACGATCCCCTCAGCTTACAATTCCTTCGGTAACTTGATGCTAATAGGACTAACCAACATTAATGGTGTGGGAGATTGAGAGTGGGGGTGGGTAAACTGTCTGTAGTCTGTTATATTATATATTTAAAAATCTGGGGAGCCTATGATTTTGGTATCGTCCCATCACTAGCGTTAATAAATGATAATGTTCATGCACGTGTTTTTAGAGTTTTTTTTAAACACAACAGCATTGCCGTTATTTGTTTGATGAAGCTATCGGCATGCTATAAAATTGTACATACATGTTTGCTAACAACAAAAGGTATATGTGCACCAACTGACAGCAGAAATTTACAAATTTAAAATAAAAACCAACGTCGATTATGGATAAAAACTTTTATTATTCTCCAACACATCTCTGAAACTGGCGATTTAAGTTAGCAACACAGGCACAGGTCTCAACGCAAGTGGGCTATGATGACGACGTCACCAGCACACATCCCAAGCTGATCGCATTGCCATAGTACCAGAAGCAACACAGCGCTGAGAGCAAAACGCAAGTGGGCTGTGACGTCACCAGCAGACCCTGGTGAAACATTTTCAAAAGCTGGCGATTGGTCATGGGGATCGAGATAACCGATGTTAAGTGGCAAATTTGACCTTTTTTGTGCTCGTGTTAAGAGGTTTCGGCGACTTAAAAAAATCGAATTAAACGACGAGAAAATACTAAGACAAAGAGAGAATTTGGCGGTTCCAATAAAAACCGTCGACTTAATGGGGTGGTCGAGCTAAGCGAGCTCGAGGTAAGTGGGTTCCACTGTAATACTTTTTCAGATTAATATTTATAAATTTAACCCTTACCAATAGGTATTCAATTGTTAGCTGAGCAAGTTTGAATAGCTTCACGAAATTAGGATCAATGGACCGAATATCCTGAAAATAGAAAAAAATTGTTTATAAAAACCAAACATGTCATAAATATTCAAGGGTTTATGTTAAAAAGTTTGTTATTTTTATATGAATGAATTCACTGTGCTTTAACTTCAGTTATCTGTGGTACACTTGTATATTTATAACATTTAACTCTTAATGTACCAAAGCGCGGTAATCCGCGGTTTACCGTTTTGTACCAAAGAGCGGTAATGCGCGACTCGATAGAACTCTCTTTAGAAACGAAATTACAGAAAATAAAAACTATTCAGTGCGGGATGAACAATGTTTTCAACTTCCGGCAATGGCGGCTGTTTACCTCGCTAGTGTTATCGCTCGATTCGCGATGTTTTTTTTAAAGTTTTTACGTTTTTTTTTCGAAGATGCGATTTTGCTATACTTTATTACTAAAATAATAATACTAAACTACAGGTAAAAATAGTTTTAAACTCAAAACGGTCTCTCGGATACATAAAATAACCATTCTTATTCTTAAAGATGACGTCAGTATGACTATAATAATAAAAATGGATTTTACGCAATTTTTTTAATTTCATAACCGGTTCATCGCAATTCGGGAAAATTATTACGGTACTGAGGCGGAAGTTTTCAAAAAACCTTATGGCACATTAAGAGTAAATCAATGTAGTTCATGCAAGTAGAACAACACTTATTTAAGACTAATACAAAAGATTTTAAGTCTGTGTAGAAAGAAAGGTACCAAAACACTTTATTTTTGACAAATGCCCATCCTAAATAAAGTGGCAAAACTAAGAACCAACTACAAAAAAAAATATTTTTTTAAAAGTTGACATTTCAAAAGGACAATACCCCTTTATGTTCCATTAGTATAAAACTGAAAATAATCATTTTAGTTTAAAATATATAATCTGCATTTTTTCCCACTTAGAACACTTGTATTCATTTTTTTAATTCATCAAAGGCCATCAAACTATTGAAAATAATACCAGCTCTGCTTCCAAGTTACAAAATGTTATATTCATGATGTTATCTTGAAGCGTGGTAAAGTCTAATGTCCGAGATATTTGGTCTATGTCTACAGAGGCGATCTTTCTCCAATCCACTCTTTCAACTCTTTTACGGAAAGAAAATCCCCCGTTTCGTCCATTGGGGTATCCATTGTACCCTGCTGAAGGAGGGGCTCCCATATATGCATAGGGAGACATGAACTGTGTGGCCATACTGTGATCAATCATCTGAGAATATAAAAGAAATGAAAATCTGTATAAACTGTAATAATCTGCTTAATGGAACATTTTAATATATAAGATGAAATTAGGATAAGTAATTTCTTCAATGACTAAGTTAACTTAGTTTAAATACTTTTTATAATGGTCTTAGCTATGGTGACCAATTCTGTTTGATGTGTTTAAGTTTATGAGTTTTAGTGTCAGGTAAATCTAACATGAGTAATGACAGGAGGCCCATACAATGATCTATTATGATTTTTTTAATCATCGAAACATAATGACAGATAGCCCATGGCATTGGCATTATTTATTACTTGATCTAGTATTGATATTTATTTTGCCAACTGAAAATTTTCAATGATTTGTAATTTATAAATCGTCTACCCTATTCAATATGACATATTCTACCCGCAAGAGTATATGTTGAATACAATGCCCATTTCTTTAGGTTTCTCAAAAAAAATCAACATTAACTCTTAAAGTCGCAAAGCGTTGTAATGCGTCTCTTCCCGCTATCCGTAAAGCGTCGTAATGCGTAGTGTTGTTTTCGTTGACGAAAACTAAAACTAAAACTTTCGTTAACGAAAATGTTGACTTATTTGTCAACGAGAACTAAAACTAAAATTAGCAGCAAGACTAAAACTAGACGAAAACTAAATCTGGTAGACAAAAGACTGAATAAAAACTGAAACTAAAACTCCCCAACGAAATAAAAACTAAAATCCCCATTTATCGTTCTTTTCCGATACTGCGGTCTGCGGGCGAACCATGTATTTTACGAAATTATTATGAATTATAACCTAAGACATATCTAATTTCTTTGATTGTCACGCATGCGCATCAACTGGGTGATAATCAGTGCTGCCAGCGCTAGGTTTTTCAACCTAGATCTAGGGTGTGTTTTTTTTTGTTACCTCGTCTAAGTTTCTAGGTTTTTTATTTAAAAATAGTCATAATCTAGTGGGTTTTTTTTAATAATAGTTTTTTAAAAATAGCAAATATCATTTAATATGCGATGTGCCGAAAATACAGGTTTACTCGAAGGCGAT
The DNA here is from genome assembly GCA_002072015.1 of Radix auricularia. Classification (NCBI taxonomy): domain Eukaryota; kingdom Metazoa; phylum Mollusca; class Gastropoda; family Lymnaeidae; genus Radix; species Radix auricularia. The sequence continues at coordinate 301,243 of MUZC01000830.1, read as the reverse complement.
AAAGTTGTTATGTCATCAGTAATTCCAGCACTTATGGACATTGACTATCATCTTCTTGAGGCACAGCCTGATTAAGCTCTGGACGCATAACTAAAAGAGCTAGCAATCACCTTTTTGGATGGCTTGAGGCGACGATTTGAGTTTGCGTTGGTACCAGAGTCTGATATATATTAACCTATACCTATACCTTCTGCAGCTTGGCTGCCTAATCCTACAACTGTGCCAGCACTGTTCATTTCAGGAAAAGAGCATCTTCTAAATGCAGCAAAACAGTTTGTGAAGCGAGAAGAAACTGCTTCAGCAGCAGCAGCCACAGTAAGTGTGCACAGCTTGGTCAAGTGCTTTCAGCTGCTGGTCAGCCTATTCCTAACCGAAATATCACTGCAACTGCGTTAGTTCAACAGGC
>MUZC01000830.1:260542-290739 GCA_002072015.1 Radix auricularia | reverse complement strand
ATGTCGTAGCACTAGTTTCCTGACTAGCGCTACGACATGTCGTAACGCTAGCAACATCCGACCGGGTCGTCTGCCGCTACGACAAAATTGTCGTAGCGCTAGCCACATCCTAAAGTATAAGTATAAAAAAGTATAACTTATGACTAATACTAATAACTACTTAACTTAACTATAACAGTATAACTAACTATTAATACTATTAGCTAGTATAAGAATCAAGAAAGTAAATAGTTAAGTTAATAATAATTATTAATGAATGGCAATATTAATAGGCTCTATACTCTACTCTGGATCTAGTCTATACTGCCAATACTCAATACTGCATAAAATAAAGTAAATATTACAGTTAATAGTGAAGTATGGTAAGCCTTGAAGTATATTTCCTAAGACTAAGTTAGTAACTTAGACTTTGAGTTTCGACTTAGATTAATTATGTGTTTAAGACTTAAGACGCTCTGTTCAATAAAGAAGAACATTGCATCTCACTATTCTCACTGGCCTGATCCGTGGTAAATTTTAATATAAATAGTTAATAAGAAAACTATGTACTATGACTATGACACTATGTCATGGAGCCCACGCCCACAGTGATTTATTTATGAAAGCTGCAGCTATTGGTACTCAACTACCAATAGTTGGTGGAGCTATTGGTACTCAACTATTTTTGTGCTCATTTAAGTCATTTTCATATTTGTAAAGCAGACTTTTTAGCTTGTAATTAAGGTATAAAGATTCAAAATAAACTAATAAGTCCATTGGTTCCTTGCTCATGCTTTGTCTGAACTATGGGATCCCAGGCCGACATGATCATTTATGGAAAAACTTAAGAAAAAGAAACGCCTGTTTGCCAGTATCCTTATTCCCAAAATTTCAGGCTTCTGTTGACACCGAAAGTTAAAGAATTAGTTATGAGTGAGTGAGGGCTTTGCCTCATATGAGTATGGTATAGATTTTACTGTCTCTCAGTAAATATTTAGATAATTTGAGAATCTCAATGTTAGTAAAAGATAAGTATTATTTAGTCATACTTCTGAAAATTAGGTAAATATGAAGAATCTCAACTGTGACGTCATGGTCATTACCGGCAGCCATCTTTGTTGTTATGGCACGTCCTTAAAAAAAAAAAGCTAAAATTAAAATTCTATAGCTATACCTAACCCAAACCTTCAATTTTCCAAAAATTCTAAAGCTATACTTAACCCAAATCCTAAAACCTTCCATTTTTGAAAATCCTTTTAGAAATTTTAGAACATAGTTTCCAGCAACCGGTAGCGTCGTGACGTCACGGTCGAGATTCTTCACTTTAGCCAAATTATAGTCATGATTACCTAATTAAATTAATGTCTTAGGGAATCCTAACCTCAATAAAAAAAAAAAAAAACTAAAGGGCATTGAAACCAGTATCCTAATTGAGTTAGAAAAAAAACACATGGGGAACAAAATATCCCCAAATGAATCTTGAACTCTACATCTACAACTCTACAATCCTTACACATTACCATGTGACAAAATATGCTTGGTGATATGAATTTTTTTATAGATTATATCAAAGCCTATTAAGTTGAGTACCAATGGCTCTCTACAAACTATTTATAGCCTGGTATCAATAGACACTTCCTTTATAATTTTTCAAATAAAGCATATCTAAATAACACAATTTCTGTAGAGGAATTAGAATTAGTATTATCTTACTTATGTTTCTCTGACGTCCTTCTAAACAGATTTTTTGATCATATGCTTATTGATGGTTTATGTCTAGTCTTGCACTTTTATTACAGTTTTGAATGTTGATAGTGTGTTGGTGTTCCTGTGGCATTTTCAGGCAGATAACCTGCCCATGCACATACCCCACAGAATTTTTAAATCCTGTAAATAAATTGTGGTATAACCCGCCCACGCTTATTTGAGAAGTCATATTACGCTGAACATCTCTAGTTGAATGAACTGTATATATATATATATATATATTATCGCTCACCCCATTATCAAATAAAATACATAATATCAAACCATTACAGGTATATTGGGAATAAACTTACCAGAAGTTATACAGAATCTAGATTTATATTAGTGTTTTGCAAGTAATAGTGCCATTGATGCATTATTCAGTAAAAAATAAATTCAGATATCCGAAGGGGGGAGGATGCAGGGTTTATTAAAAATCTGGTGTGACCTGTGAGGAATATGAATGAAAATGAGGTAATGTAAAAGTAAAACAAAGGTCCAAAATAAGTAGTTCCTAGTTTAATAAACAAATAAATTTCTAATTGAACATGTTGCCCTTTATAGACTAAATGCTCAGTAGTATTATATTGAAGCATTGGTAAACTGACAAGCTGTATCCTATAAATTGAAATACTGAACTTATGAAGCAGATTTGTTGTGCTTAATTTGTAATCCCAAAATATTGTTCAGATTGACTCTTAAAATAAAAGTTAATTATAATTTACTAGTATCAGATATAAAAGTTTATCATTCAAAGAATAGTTGTAGTAGCAAGTAGTGGAAATGGTTCACAAATTATGGTGCTGCTACACATGGTACAATATGACAAATAGTTTTCCACTTTAAAAATTCATCACTCACATTAATAAAATCATGAAGAAGTGGGCAACATGTTTCAGAGCTGTTGAGCCATATCTGTCCTTGAACTTACGTTTTTTTCTCCAAATGATTTTTTTTCAGTGGTTGAAGGTGTTAACCCAGAAGTTGAGCAGCATTTAGAAATGGGGAAAAAACTCTTGGCAGCAGGACAATTAGCAGATGCACTTTCACATTACCATGCTGCAGTTGGTAAGAAATTTGAGAGATATTGATGTAGAATTTAGAAGCTTTTACTTAAAGTAATGTTTGTGAAAGAATCTTAGTTACATTTTGAATATGATTGAGGTTCTTTAATTTTTTATTCCAGAGGGTGATCCTGACAACTACCTTACATATTTCAAGAGGGCAACTGTTTTCTTGGCTCTAGGAAAATCACGTTCAGCATTGCCTGACCTCAATAAAGTGGTGCAGCTTAAACCAGACTTCACTGCAGTAGGTGTTGTTTTATATCACCTTTTTTATACAAGTAATGGCCCAATCTGGAAGCTAAATATTATAGCGTACATCTCTCCACTTACAGCAATAGACATCGAATTACTACAAATAGAAAGTGCACATTATACCTTCTTTTATATCTATAGTGTTTACCGATTTCATTAACGTTTAAAGCCCCATAAGGTTTTTGTTAAACTTTCGCCTCATTCCTGCATTGCGATCAACTGGTAATAACATTTTTAAAATTATGTAAAATTTATTTATATTATTATAGTCATACTGACTTTATTTTTTAGGATAAGAATGGTTATTTTACGTATCTAAATGACTGTCTTGGGTGAATACTAATTTTACCTGTAGTTTAGTACTATTATTTTTATAATAAAGTATAGCGAAATCGCATCTTCAAAAAAACCCAGTGAAAACTACCCAAAAACTTCACGAATCGAGCTATAACACTAGCGAGGGAAACGGCCACCATTGCCATAAGTGGAATACACCTTTTTCACGTATTGAAGCGTTTTTATTTTCTGTATATTTGTTTCTAAAGAGAGTTCTATCGAGGCGCGCTTTACAGCGCTTTGGTAATAGCAATTAGGCACAGATTACAACACTTTGTCCATTTAAACTTTGAAGTACATACACCTTCAAATGAATGTTCCCTTTAAGCTGCGTGACAACACGGAATCTGACTAATGCCACACAACAGTTATGAATTGCTGCACAGCAAATTTTGATAGGTATTATAAAATATCTGTGTGCAGCTTTGCATATGGACCAAAGAACTTAAGAGGGGGCTATGGTCTGCATCCAGGTGATTCCTGAAACTTTTAATGCATTTTGTTTCCACCAAACGTCATCCCAGGACCACATAGATTAGAAAACAAAGTCACAATTACTGCACACTAGATTTTAGACACTAATCTTTTTACCTAACAATCATTTGACCCCATCCATTATTTGTGCTCTGTTTGATGTCATGTTTTGTTTAATTGATATAACAATCTCTTTTTACAAACATTAGGCTCGCATGCAGAGAGGAAATGTTTTATTGAAGCAGGGCAAATTAGATGAGGCTTTTGAGGATTTCCGGGAAATTGTAAGTTTAATAACTTTAAAAAGTATATTTTATTACATAGAAGTTGCTCAAAATATTTTATTTTGGATTGTTTAAGAATGATTTACATATATATATATATTTTTTAATGAGGTTTTATAATTAATGAAGATGCAATAAATAATAAGTCATGCCACTTATTTAGTAGTGCAAATCTCACATAATCAATTTGTTAAATGCCTTTGTCTTAAAATCATCTGAGTCTCAGGTTTATTTTAATGGTGCACCGTAACATGATGTATCTTCTTGCTGTTATTGATATACTTGGTGATGAGATTGTCCAACACCTAGTTAATACCTTGTGATTAGATGGCAGGTGTTGCCTTGTGTCTTGTTGTAACAGCTGTGCTGGAAACAGTTTGCATCATGTTGCCATTGTTTTTATATCAAGTTATTGCCATTCCTCTGACAGCAAGGGAACTAATCCACTACTCCCCTGAGTAACTGTAGCGAGTAATCTCAAATGTGTCTGTCTGTTTGAACAGGTTCACAGAGAACCCAATAATCAAGATGCTCTAGAAAAGTTAAATATGATTGAACCTCTTAAACAAGATATTGCACGTGCCAAGTTGTATTTTGAGCAGAAGTCTTATCAAGATACCATCGTTTTGCTGGAGCATCCTATTGAGGTAAACACTAATATGCTATCACTTGAACAATGTTTACTGATTAATCTTTTGTTTTTAAATCCTTTATATTAATTAACTCGTACCGTCTGCTTGTCTGTCTGTCTCAAAGCAAATTAACCCACATCCCAGTTACCCATCGAAGCTGTAATTGTGCAGGCAGACTCGTGGCGGTGATAAAAATTATCTCTCAAAATTTCACTTAAAATAAAATTAATGAATTTTTAGATTATCTCTATCTAGCGTGTAAATGTTAATGCAAGTCTGTCTCCCAGTGCATATTATTTTGAAAATACTTATACAGTGGAACCCACTTACCTCGAGCTCGCTTAGGTCGACCACCCCATTAAGTCGACGGTTTTTTTTTGAACCGCCAAATTCTCTCTTTGTCTTAGTATTTTCTCGTCATTTAATTCGATTTTTTTAAGTCGCCGAAACCTCATAACACGAGCACAAAAAAGGGTCAAATTTGCCACTTAACATCGGTTATCTCGATCGCCATGGCCAATCGCCAATTCTGAAAATGTTAGCTATGATTTCTGTCTCAACATGGTCTGCTGGTGACGTCACAGCCCACTTGTGTTTTGCTCTCAGCGCTGTATTTCTTCTAGTACTATGGCAATGGCCCTCAAGGCCACGAAAAATATCAGCTGGCGACGTGTGCTGGTGACGTCACAGCCCTCTTGCATTGAGACCTGTGTCGTTAACTTAAATCGCCAGCTTTTGAAAATGTTACTTATCGTTGCCACTCACCATATCACTTCCGTATTTTTGCGCGTCTTATAAAAAGTTTTACGATTGGTTACGTTTATGCTAGCTAACCAATAAAATTGATCGTTCAATAACAGTTCACAAAGTAACTGCATATATACGATACGTTTCAGAGATGTGTTGGAGAATAATAAAAGTTTTTATCGATAATCGACGTTGGTTTTTATTTTAAATTTGTAAATTTCTGCTGTCAGTTGGTGCACATATACCTTTTGTTGTTAGCAAACATGTATGTANAAAAAAAACTCTTAAAACATGTGCATGAACATTATCATTTATTAACGCTAGTGATGTGACAATACCAAAATCATAGGCTCCCCAGATTTTTAAATATATAATATAACAGACTAAAGACAGTTTACCCACCCCCACTCTCAATCTCCCACACCATTAATGTTGGTTAGTCCTATTAGCATCAAGTTACCGAAGGAATTTTAAGCTGATTGGATCGTATGGAATAATAAAATGTACCGTGAGCAAACTTGTTGTCATTGGCAACCATTCATCCTTCAACCTCATTTTGACTATTACATGCACTGTACTACTGCTTTGTTCACATAGTTTCATTCATAACAAGTGGCCGTGTGCAAAAGCCATTTAACTATTGGTTAGAATTAATTAAAATATGTCAAAGTTGAAGGTTCAAATGGAGTACCTAATTTATTTGTGTACGTTTATATAGAGAATAGTTCGTTTTGTCATGAGTCATATATAGGTCACGATACACCATTATTTGTGTAGCTTGTAAGGAAAATCAAGCAAGTGGCTTCGAAGGCACAGTATGGCTCAATCTGGGAATCGCCGCAAAACGGCGATATATTTAAACTTAAACGGTCTTTTAAAACGAACGGTCTTAACAACCGTAAGAAAGAGTGAAGAAATAGGGTCCCGATATTCCTATACGATTCTGATTAATCGTCCCAACGCACAACACGTACATAAAGAAATTTCAAGCGCATGTTAATATTTTGCCGCCATATTGGTTTTCGCTTTAACTCGATCATCGGTTATGTCGATGCCATTTTTCATTCCCCGACGCCGTCGACTTAAGCGGTTTCGACTGTAGTTATATTTCGTAAATAAAGGATTTATAGTAAAAAACTTCTTATATATAATATTTATATATTTTACAAGAAATGATTTTCAAGTTAACCGTCTCACCTAAAATTGTTTACAAAAGCCATAATAATTGCCCTTCTTTTTTGGCTCATTTATACTGAGGTGACATATACTTAGTTAAGTTCAGCTAATCCATTCATGGTAGCATTAGTCTGTGGAGCATTAAATTGATATTTGAAATATTGTTCTGTTAAAACTATTTTCTTTTGTTGTCTTTTTGACATGTGTGTCTTCTCGTGCCTAAAAGAACACCTTTGTCAGTTTGCCTGACTCAGAAAAGAAAAATACTTTCAAACTTTCAGCTTTGCCCGTGGGACACAGACTTGCGTGAGATGAGAGCTGACGCATATGTTGCTCAGGGAGAATATTTCAAGGCCATCAGTGACATTCGTCCCACAGCCAAGCTGACACCTGACAATACCAGAGCCTACTTCCGGATGAGTTTGTTACATTATAAGATGGGAGAAGAGGAAGAAAGCTTGACGTAAGGACACCTGACAAAATATTAAGTCTCCTTTATAAGGGGTGTACTATTAAGTAATAAAAAAAGTAATTGCTTGCAGTACATAGAAGGCTGTCTCAGTGATATCTTGGCAGTGCTTAGAATGATGTCTCTCAATTAGGTGGAAGGAGATCAGTCTAATTGAGGTGTTGGTTTTTTTTTTTCTATCTACAGACAAATTCGTGAGTGCCTAAAGTTGGACCCAGACCACAAAGATTGCTTTGAGCACTACAAAAAAGTGAAAAAACTTGTGAAACAGCTGCAGGATGCTCAAGAGCTCAAAAACAATCAGAAGTATGATGAGTGCATTACTAAAGCCCGTAACATATTGAAAACTGAGTCTGAAGTTGTTCCATTCACTCAGAGGGCCAAGTCTTTCATCTGTCACTGTCAGGCACAGGTTTGTGCTTGTTGTTGTTGTGAATATATTAAAATAATTCTACTTGTTTTTTTTAAATTTTAAGTGAGACATACGAGTACCTGCCTTTAATAATGAATGTTATTTTCTTTTTTACATGCTTTTATGTAAGTCACACTGTTTGAATGTTGTAACCATCCATACGTCAAATCTTATAATGTAAAATTAAACCACTTCTGATGGTCCTAGAGATACCTAAATTTTACCACAGTTAGCTCTTAGATGAAAATGCATTGTATCAAAATTTCAGATCGATCGAATGTACCGTAATTTTTTTAAAAATCTGTTGTTTTTTCTTTCAAAATAAGTTATTTTTTAATTTCCATCATTTTTTTTAGTCAGGTGACGTAAATGAGGCGTTGAAATCCTGTAGTGAAGTTCTTCAACTTGACCCAGATAACATTGATGCTATGGTGGACAAGGCAGAGGCACATATTGCCAATGAAGACTATGAAGCAGGTCAGTCACTTGATGTTGACATAAGATTCTGATTACCTCAGTGGTGTCCTTAGATAAAGCTAATGACAGGCAAAATTGATAATGAAATTTTCTGGCAAAAGGCTGTAGTTAAAATCACAGATTTTATTGAACCATTACAATTATTATTATACTGTGACATGTAGACATACCACTCTTCTAGCGGTTAAGTTTGCCTTTGGCCACAGGCTGTGTGGAATCAGGTTAATCAAGTCTGTGTTTTGGTATTTTTCTGTGCTAGGATTTTTAGTCCTAGAAATAGGTTAAGTGGGGCCAACAGAGAGGGAAGTTGATGTTTTGTTTATGTTTTTATATTTGTAAGATAGAGTTTATTTATACTCTGTCAGTTGTGGATGGCATCTTTGGGAAAGACCCCAGAAACTTCTTAAAGATCAAGATTTATGTTGAGCCCATTAAAACACTAATTAATTTTATTTAGATCTACTTCTTTTCTGCAGCTTTGATTGTGGTTAGTGAAACAGCAGAGTTTTTCTAGAGTGTGGGCACTCTCCTGTTGATTATATCTATTTTATTCTGTGGTGTGTTTCTAGTGTTCTATTCTGCACCAAAAACTGGATAACTGCTGCCTCGTTTCATATTCTACCATCCAACAAATCTGTGCTTCATGTTAATAGGCCTGCATCATTTTCAGCTATCCAACAACTGCAACAGGCACAAGAGATTGATGGGAACTCTCGGAGAGTTCAAGAAGCATTAAACAAAGCACAAAAATTAGAGAAGCAATCCAAGAAAAGAGATTACTACAAGATATTAGGGGTGAAAAGGTAACTGAAGTAATCATTGCTTAGAAATGAGCCCAGTGTAACTTGTTTAACTGATGCTGTCCTCTCACTTTGTTGTGTGTGTTTGATTGGACTTAAAAAGGAGATCAGAATACTATACAAGAGATCTATATCCATTTAAAGACCTCAAGGGAAAAACGGCTTTGTGATGTTTTTGAAATTTTTTTTAGTTATCCCCTGTATCATATAGAGCAGGGGTCTCCAAACTATGGCCCGCAAGGCCTTTTCATCCTGCCCCTGGAGATCATTTAATCTTTAAAAAAAAGATACTAATTTTACGTATAGTTTACTACAAAATTGTGAGTAGTTGGCCCTCAAGCTGCTGTTTGACATTTAATGCGGCCCTCCAGCAGAAAAGTTTGGAGACCTCTGTGATAGAGGGTCAAAATTAGAATGTTCTGGAAGAGGTTTTATAAAAATGTATGTCTCTGACCCTATTAAACATTCAAATCTATTTAGTTAATTTATAAGAAATCTTATAATTTTGAACTTGAAAACTTGAATATCTCAAAACTACAAAATTTTGACACAGCCGTTTCTTCCCTTGAGCTCTTTATTTAGAATTACATTTCCTTTATGTTCGACATTTATTTACAGAACTGCTTCAAAGAAAGAAATATTAAAAGCCTATAGAAAACTTGCTGTCAAGTGGCACCCAGATAAACATGAAGGCCCAGAGAAAGAAAAGGCTCAGAAGGTCTTTATAGATCTTGCAGCGGCTAAAGAAGTTCTCACAGACCCTGGTAAGTACTATCTACGATTGAACTATCAGCTTGAGAATGTCCTAATAGTCTGATTTGTCTAAAAGATGGCATTTGGCTTTTATTTGTGACAAATAATACATTTAACTCCTGTCATTACAAACATCTTCGCTGGTAATTGTTAGTTGAGTAAGTCAGTTTAGCAATGAATTTATGGAGGCAGTTGGCCTTACTACATATTTCTTTCACTTCTTCAGAGAAAAGACAAAGATTTGATCAAGGTGAAGACCCTCTTGACCCCGAGGAGCAACATGGACAAGGCAATCCATTTTTCCATCAAGGTTTTAATCCATTTGGTTCAGGAGGTTTCACATTTAAATTTAACTTTAATTGATGATAGGGAACCTTAGGTGCTATATTATGTACAGTTTTTTTTTTTGGTTTTCCTTTAAAAATCTCAGCAGCATTCTCTTTTTGTAAAAATAAAAGATTTATTTGGTTGTTTGCAATAGCTCTTCTGAATTATTTTAAGAGAATTTTTTTTTAAATTTTAATATTATCTGTGGGTATTTTCTGAAGGAAAAAATAGTTTTGCTGCTGTGTATCCTATCTTAATTCTAGATAAATTTAAGTGAGAAAATTTTATATACCTATTTAATGAGGTATTTGAAGTTAATTGTTAGATTGTGTAAATTCTATTTAACATGCCTTGTTGATTAATTGAAACAGACTCAGGTTTTATGAAATAGTATCACATTTTTAAGGGTCTTGACGACAGGCTTTTTCTAGATCAGCTTTTTACAAATTAATCTTTGTACTGAAAGTGTTTCTTGTATTACTTGTTTTTTTTTATTCTAAACATGATTGTTTGGATTTAAAAGTCCTAATAGGTGAGCACTAATAATAGTTTAACAATGTGTATTTGTATTGTTACTACTTCATGTTGGGGTTCCACAACAGACATGTCAATCATTCTGGCTCCTTTTTGGGAGTGGCCAAAATTGTCAACGTCACACCTCATACATGTTTCCATCTCAACATTTGAATTTCCCTTCTCCGAAATAAATTGTTTAGATAGGTTAAGAAATAAATTTCAGCTGCACTGCTGGAATGTTTCTGAAAGTTTTTATTTTTGGAATGGGATTGAGTTTCATTCATAGTCCACAAGCTTGAGTGTTAGTCAGTGTTACACGGTTAGGACTATTGAGATGCTATCCACTCAAAAAAATTGAAAATGTTCCTGCCCAACTATGTATTGGCCATCAAATCTAAAGGCTTTATTCAAATGCAATAAATGTGCTAGATTTATTTACTAAAGCTTGACTTTCAAAATGAGGCTGCTCTTTATGGTGTTATCAGAAATTTTCATTTCTTCCTTCAAGCACCAACTTGGCTTCTTGTAATTATAATTTTAACAGTAGCTGAGGGGAAGAGAAAAACATGTAGACTAAGAGAAACTTTACAAAGATCAATCAACAAAGAAAGCAAAATTTTAGGTCTTTCAAGATCTTATCAAACAGGACTGGATATTACTAACTCATTAGCTCCTGATGTGACTAAATGCATCCTTATAGGGGTCTGTGCGGATGCGTCGAAATGCATCTATTCATATTGTGACGCACTCTCACATTTTTAGTTAAAAATAGCATGGAAATCTCACTTTCCATGAGACTTCCGGCAATTGTGTGATTCTACGAGAATTCAATAAAAATTACTGGATGTTTTTATCTTGTTTCACTATTGATCTATGTGTGAATTAGTTTGGTGCGTCTCTATCGAGTATGTATTCACCACAGGTGCCGAAAATCGTGATAATGATCTTTATTCGTCATTATTTCGCATGCATATTATATTATTATTAAACTTAATTCATTCCTGGTTACGGCAATCATTTTACTTTTTAAGATAAGTGAATAACTTTAGAAAAGAAAAGCATTTGTCTAATGGTATCAAAAGCTTAACCAAGTTGCTTCCCTTTTGTCTGGCATATGGAATAGATATTGAAGTAGCCCTTCAGGAGCTATTGAGTTAATGTCCACCCTATGAGTCTTCTAGACCCAGAAAGAAAATCAATCAATCTTGAACTGATCTTTAACTAGGTTAAAAATTAAGATACTGTGACCATTTTCCTGCTCATCTGTGGGTTTCAAAATCTGCTTGTGTTTCAGCGCACCATTTTGTTCTTAGAGTGATTGTTAACAAATTTCATGAAATTAAAACACTGATGTTACTGATGTTCATGCCCTTTAGTCAGATTTTTTGGTGGGTAAATGGAGTAAACTAATCCCTTCCCATTCACCATCAAGCACTGAAAATGAAATTTTAAAGTTCATTGAGAAAACCTGAGTCTGTATCATTGATGTGTTGCCCCTAACTTAACATAATGCTGATTTGAGTCAGGTGTGACTGTGGACTGGGTGATAACATATTGTGATTCATGTACAAGATGATAGTAAATGGACTATTAACGTCTCAGTGTTGGAGTGAGAAAGAGTTTTCTGCTTGACTGTTGTTTTGTTTAAATGTACTTTACAATATGTGAGGAAAAAGAGCATGCTGAGAGAGATGATGTGAATTAGTGAAAGTTGAGTTTCTGAGGAAGGGATGGGGAGGACTATTTTAGTTGAATTGTTGTTCATGCTTGTGATGAGTTCTTTTTAAAGTTGTACATGGCAGTCTGTGTAGGTTGAACAATTTGTCTGCTCTAAAAAGATATGAGTTGTAAGATGATATGTCCGAGTTTGAGAATAGCTGCAGCTGTAGACTCACTTTGTTTCAGTGATTCAGTTCAGCTTTTTAGAAAATTATAATCTTATAGTTTATAGAATCATTGGACAAAAATGCACTTCACTATACTAATAGTTATATGAGAGCCTTTTATTTTAATTTCAGAACTTTGTGAGGCAAATACTTTTGCAGTATTTTTTTATAAATGAGTTGTGATAAAGTAAATATTTATTATTTTCACACTAGTAAATTTTCATTTCCTTTTAAATCTTTGTATACTAGTACTAGTAACTAAAAATTAATTAGTTATCGGTATATAATAATTGTTAAATTTTAGTTTTATTTTTTTTGGTCTCACTACTATTGTTTTTTTTGGTCTCACTACTAGAAACTATCTCTTTTATTATTTATGAATGCAAGATATGTGTTGTTTTAACCTGTATGATAAAAGTAAATACACAACAATTTCTACTGGATTATGCAATAAACATGTTGACTACATTTTGTTGTGGTATGTTTAAATATTTGTAATTGAACTAATATGACAGTGATATTGAACCATTTTGGGGCCACAATCCACTGTTTATATAGCAAAAATTGTGAAAACTCAAATTAAACCTGAAAATGAGGGTTGGGCTTAGCAAAACAGACACAAGTATCTTAAGACTAAGACTTATAGAAAAAAAAAACAAGAACTAAGTGTTTGACACAAAAATCTTTGTTACAGCAAATAGATTTTGAGAAAGAAATTCAAACCTTGGCTCATACTTGTATTACTTTGTAAGTTTAGGCACAACACATGCAGCACTCAGGTTATGTGTCAGTCTGTTTCTTGTGTCACATTTGATATAATTCAAAGCTGAAAACCGCTCCTTACAAAATTAAAGTAAGAATTGCACCCCAAAATATTTTCATAGATTTTTAAACTTATTTGGCAGATAATTCCACGCTTTAACGTTAGTGATTTTATTTTCATAACTACCAATTGGGCTGTCCTGTGTGATCTCTGTACTAATTACACTCCTTCTCAAGTGTTGCACACAGATCAGAGAATTTGGTTTTACATGTAGACCTTTTTTCACATTCCTATAGCTGCATTTCTAGATTTTCAAGAGCTAACAATTGGAAGCAAGAAGTATCAAGTTCTTCACAATTATATTTATCTTGAGAAATAAGTTAAATGTTCCATGTACGTTTAGTTTGTGTATGTGCAAAAGAAAGTAATTTATCCTTATTTAAAATTAAAAATTGCTGCACTGTGCCTAAGAAATAGCTGTCATGTCATGCAGCTTAGAGGGCTAATTGGTAGTATGTGTAGAATAAACCAGCATCATGAATCATTACTTGTGTAAGGTGAGTAGGGTATCTGAATAGACTGTCAGTTAAAGATATGAATCAGTTTTTCCAAATGAGACTTACCAGTTCAGAGTTGAATCTATTATTCGAATTATTTCATTATGAATGCTTTCTATGTCCTTTAAAAATGCACAGTAGTAGTAACATTTCAGCGGATATTTGAATTATTACAATTAATGAAATAAATACTGCACAACTCTTGAAAGATCCTCCTCACAAGTGCCCAATGATTGATTAGTACTTATTATTGCTGCTCTTTGAATTAAGCATAGATTACTATTACCATTGTCTAATCAAGTTTACATGAAATTGTAAATTGTCTAACCCAGGGGCTGCGAACGGGTAAATTACCCCATTTGGTGAACAGGGAACTATTAGGGGTAATGCAGAATCAATGTGAGCCTTTATAATCTAAAATCTGCTCCTTTGGGGTAATGACAACTTGCAATTTTATAATATTGGGGTATCAGGCAAATAAGTTCACCAAACCCTAGTCTAACCTTTACCTCTTAAAAAGCCGCTTCATATTTATAGTGTTAAAATGTGAATGAAAATATATTAATTAATGCTATTAATAAAATTTAAAAAGGCTGATTTAAATTAAACATTAACTTTATTGGTAAAGCTATCTATAAAAGAACATGAATAGGTAAAAACAAGTACACCAAAAGCATACTTTTTAGTAAACACTTTGAGTCACATAAACTGGATAAGAAGGCATAGATTCTCTCATACAAGGGGCATGTCTCAGGAGGTAAGTGAAGTCCATATACAGTAAATATGACACCTTTCAAAACTGCATTCAGTCTGAATGTGAGTACAATATATACAGAGATTGTTTTGATGATTTTTTTTTTACAGTGTTATTTACAGGTTATATTTTTGGATAATAAATATTACTGCTACAACTAATGCTTGATTTTCATCTAATTTGAAAAAGAAAATGAGAAAAAATTTAAAATTTTATAGTTAATTTTGACAAAAGTTTTAAACAATCCACTTGATCCCTTGGCCAAAAGTATAACCAATTTCTTTTTAAATTACATGACTCACTAAGTTATTTTTAGATAAATTATTAAAGCTAAACAATGTATAGACTAGATCTACAATTTTAAAAAACAAAGAACTTCATATCATTCTCACATTGGACGAGGTCTTATCAAGAGGGTTTAGTTCTATGCAATCTTATCAAGCTAAAACAAATCTTATCAATTTGTTATCTAATAAATGTTAAAATTTAGTACCTAAAATTTGGACCTTAAGATTTGTATAAAACTTTAGATTGATGTACAAGACACTTAAAACTGCAAAAGTTGCTTATACTTAAAAATTTTCAATTGCCTACAACATTTCAGAGATCATTATATACATGTATTCATTCTGCAGCTCATGTACCACTGTCACAAGTTTCAAACTGGGCTGATAGCTGACTTGACTTCATTCAAATATCTGAGAAATGCAGAAAAGTAAATTATGACCAATAATATATTGGCATTTAACAATTAGATTATAATAGAAATATCAGAACGTTAATACGAATAAGAAATTTTCACAAAATTTTCAGGAGAGAAAAATGACATTTGCAGGGAGACTAAATACATTAAAAGTACTTAAGTCAAATTTTTCAAGTTTACCTAATCCGGAAGTCAGGAAACTTGTCACTGTGAGAGCCATACATTATAGTTAAAACCAACAATTCAAGTACTTGAAATGTTACTTTTGTGTAATTTCAAAACTGAAAGTACAATAATTACGTCTCCAAATTCTTTGAAATAACAATGTTTTGCTTTTTTTTATATGCCATTATCATTAATATATAGTTCAAATGAGTAAATAAACTTGATCATCGAACATTTTTCCGAGGGCCATATGCAGCTATCAAAAGAGCCATGGTTTCCCAACCCCTGATCTCAACTAAACTTTTAACATCTGATTTAGACTCATCCACAGCATAAATTTGAAAAATAATAAATTAAAACTTAAGTCAAAAAGTTTAGAACTTATCTCAAAATGATAATTTGGTGACAATAGTATTTTTAGCACTAAGATCTTATTTTTTAAAATTATTTATAATAAGAAATGTATGTTAAACCCAATTTAAATTTAAATATAGAAAACATTTGTTTAGGGCCAATAATAAAGATTTTGATCATATTGATTTCCGTTAGCTTGTTAATGACCGACAGCCACCCATCAGAGCTGGGTTTGCTTTTACCGGACTAATGCCAAGAGCCAAGTAAACAGGGAAATGTCCCTGCCTTCACATAGGCTCCAACTCCTGACTGGCAGTACACCAGTAATTGTCCAAATATATACTTGTATTAGTTTATATAGATAATGGCTTTAGGCAGTATGAAATTGGTAAAATATCTAAATGATGAGGAACATAACCAGTAAATGTTTCAAAAGAGGTATCTACACAGCAAAGTTGAGAAAATGTTAGGGCTGCTGAATTTTTTTTATCGAATAAATTATTTAAATCGATAAAATATTGATTAAAATTAAAGAAACATTTCTAAAACATGTTTTGATTTATTAATAAATATGTAATAATTATTAATTGTTTTTTTTTACCTACAAACTACTCCATTTAGAAACAATTCGCTTAAGGTATAAACTTTAAAACAACCAAATGAGGGCAATGATATTTTAACAAATGTTTTTAATTAATCAACAAAATTTTAAAAAGGGACATCTTGAACTGCTTATATTTAAAAAATATATCCTAACAATATTATATTTTTAAATTAAATTAAATACTTAAGTTATGGGTATTTTTAAAAATGCCATAAAAGAGCACAAAATGAGTAGGAAAACATGACATAGTGGAAAAAAGTGATTATGAGATCTTTATTTTTTTTTATTAACCATTAAGCAATTTCTAAACATCTGTATTACTTTTATATTTTAAAATCAATTTGAAATTTTCATAAAAGTGCCTAACTTTAATGTGTTATTTAACTTATTTTTTATTGTTAACTATGTCTTAATAATAACTCAATAGGGTTCTTCATTTCAAAAACCGGAAAACGTCATAGCTCATTTCGTAATGTTCTTTTTTTAGATTACATTTTAGCGAAACAAAGTTTTGAGGCATAAATACAGTCAAATCACTATGTGTCTCAAAATTGTTAACTTATGACATTGTTTTTTATTTTATAAATTTTATAAATTAGATCTTATATCTTAGATATACAGACGCTCCTATGCAGAAGATAATTGCGTCCACAGACCATGAGAGATGATCTGTTGGCAAGTGATGCAGCGGTCACAGGCCACGGTTATAGGGGTTCCACGCAATACCCCAGCCGCCTAACTATTGTCTAGTTAGGTACCCATTCGGAGCTGGGTGACTCGGGGACTCCTCAGGCCCCGAGAACAAATCCTCACCTTCGTGTGTATTCGAACTCGTGACCATCGGTATGACAGTCGAGAGCGCTACCTCTCGACCACCACGTCCATTTTTGCAAGTCCATTAAGCTGTCTTAAATTAACGAAGAATTAAAAATTAGCTGATAAGATCAACCATTCTCAATATACCTACATTCACATATTGACTCGTATCTTTTATTAATTTTTTAATGAATTTGTCCTTAGAAAAGATAAATTTAGATATAATATTTCTATTAATAGATTTCGCCATATTATGAACATCCCTATAGAAAAAATTCAATTGCCAGTTTTTATTACTTCCCTTAAAATTTTCAGTTCAATGACGTCATACTACGGTCATACATCTTTATTTTTAGCTTTAAGAAAATTATCGGATAATTTTTAAAAAGCTAAAGATTAAATTAAAATTAATCGATAACAGTCCCAAAAAAATTATTTGTCAAAATGCTCTTAAGATGAATGTAAATATGTAAGAAGAGTAGAAATAATGCAGACACTGGCACAAGCACCAACTCAAAGAATAGGTGTAAAGATTTTTTTTAAACTTATGAGAAGGTATTAAACAATTTATAACTCTAATTACACTTACATGATTTATGGTTTCAACAGTTCTTCGGTCGGTAAAGCGGGAATTTTAGCTACTTCATGAAAGACACTGAAATTAAATAATGAAAATGCATAAATTTTCAATTCAGCAATTAATTTTTAGTGCAATGTTTCTCCATCTGTGTCGCAACACTGTCAGATTTCCAGGTGTGTTGCAAGATTTAGTAAAAAAATAATTAAAATTGCTAAGGTTCTGAGCTCAGC
The DNA here is from genome assembly GCA_002072015.1 of Radix auricularia. NCBI lineage: Eukaryota > Metazoa > Mollusca > Gastropoda > Lymnaeidae > Radix > Radix auricularia. Next base: position 272,880 of record MUZC01000830.1, on the reverse strand, counting down.
TGTAATGACATTTTAAAATAAAGCAAAACAACTCTGAACAACTTTGTGACGCAATGGACTCAGATTACAAGTGCCTACTTTATCATACGGAAGTTCGCTGGCTTTAAGGAGGAAAAGTTTACAGACTTGTACAACTTAAAATAGAGGCCATTTGTTTCCTTGAAAATGAAGATCACAATTTTGAATTCCAACTACATGACAAAATCTGGTGGTTGAAGGTTAAGTCTCTTTCCAATTTATTCGATAAAGTGAATACATTGAATACACTAAACTTAAGGACCATCTCAGAACATTACATCATTATCAAAGTTGAAGTCCTTTAATTAGGAATTGTCATTGTGGAAAAGTAAAACATTGAAAGGAATATTCAAGAGAAAATAGGGACAATAGAACATTTTGAGCTCTCAGTCAACTTCAATAGTCTCAACACTATTTTTCATCACTGGACATGAGGCGTATTTTCTTGGGTGATCAGTTTGCAGTCAGTGAAGAAGTTAATTTGACGACTGAAGAGGAGCAGTAGTTAATTGGAGTACGACATAAATTCTATCAAACACAACTTTAGAAGAATACTGGCTTGCAATCCTGAAAGTCTATACTTTAGTCAGTTTGAAAGCAGTTATAACTGTTGCAAATTTCATCTTGGTTCTATGAAATCGGCTTTTCGACATTAACTGAAATCAAGCGAGAATCCTACAGTTGATGAGTTGCACGTTTGTAATATGTAAAAAAAAAAAAATTATTTTTAATAAAATAAGTTAAATTTTTTTGTGTCACGTCACGAAAATTCTATAATATTCTTAGTGTGTCCTTACCCACCCAAAAAGTTTTGAGATTGGTTTAGTGAGTTTTTTATTGCTACTGTCCATTAAATGTTACATTCCATTTAAGTATGTTTAATTTCTGGCCTAAGTTACTAATTGCTCTTAAATGAACAAGAATGACATCCTTTCATCTGAATGTAGTCAAGTTGTGTTGACAACCATATACCAATTAAAGCTTTTACATTGGCTATGCTAAATGAGCATTTAGGATTACTGCTGGAAATATGCTCAATAATAATTTATATTATACATGAGCTCCCAGAAGTAAATGATGTAGAAAAAAGATCAATATTAAAGATTACTTTTCTTTTTAAGTTATAAAACAGAATGAAATGTTAAAAATCCATAATACATATTAAAATTAATGTGCTGTTATGGAGAGGGGGAAATCATTTACAGTAACTACGTTGAATAATAAAATCAAATGTTAATGAGTTGTACTTACATATGGGAATATTTCCCTCGCACTGTTGACAGTGATGATGAAAGTGTTGGTACTGAAAGAAGCATTTTGTTCAGAGGTGTAATAAGGTGTTTAAAGTCTTCCAATTCATAACCACTGCCTTTCACAACCTCACCATCCTGTAACAAATACAAGTCCATTTAGTACCAAATTTTAACATGTGATGTGAAATTTAAATAACCTCACAACATTGAAATAAAACTTACAACACTATCATACTGAGAAAGAGCATAAGATAGTTATCACCCTCTTCCTTAACTCTTGTGCCATAAGGTTTTTGGAAAACTTCCGCCTCAGTACCTAAGAATTTCCCAAATAGCGATCAACCGGTTAAGAAATTCAAAAATTGCGTAAAATCCATTTATTGTATTATCATACTGACTTCATCTATTATAAGAATGGTTATTTTATGTATCCGAAAGACCGTTTTGAGTTTGAAGCTATTTTTACCTGTAGTTTAGTACTATTATTTTAGTAAAAAAAGTATAGCAAATACGCAAAAGCTACAAAAAAACTTTGCAAACCGAGTGTCAACACTAGCGAGGGAAACAGCCGCCATTGCTGGAAGTCAAATACACCATTTTTCAAGCATTGGAGAGCTTTTACTTTCCATGATCTCATTTCTAACGAGAGTGCTAGCTAGGGACGCTTTATGGCGTTTGGTATTAGCGGTCAGGGACGCATTATAACGCTTTAACACATGAGTTAAAAATAAATCAGCAGTTACCCATGAACCTTCTTTCTTCATTTTCTGAGCAATGAAAAGTGAAGCAGCTGCCATTTTGGAGTCCCTCTCAACCATAAATTGACTGTCCATCAGAGACATCTCTAGAATGTATCTTGCAAGTGTCAATGTTTCAATAGACATCCGTGCAATCTATGAATACATTTGTTAAATTATAAATTTAAAGAAAGTGAATTTTTTTAAATTTCCTTTAGTATTATAAATGAGAAAGAATACTTAAAACTTGAATTTTAAATAACATTTCCCCTGTATAGAAAAGAGATTGCAAAAGACATAACGGACAAAATTAGTACAAATGCACTGAAAATTGAACAGGTGATTCCATAAAAAATTTTGAAATATAGGCATGATTAAGCTTACGGATCAAATGATAAATGACTCATGTCATAACCATCTATAAAGTTAATAAAAAATGAAATTGGAATAACTCTGAAATACTGGTTTTATTTTATTCATTTGAAATATTTTCATACTTAAGCGTGTGGATTGTGCATGACCCTGATAAAAAGTGAAAAGGGAAACCAATTTGGAAGAAAATAGTTGTACATCCAATGGTAATGACACTTTTAATGTTAAAAAGAAAAGAGATCGGCACATTCAACTTACTTTAGCATAGCGTCGCAAAAATCTGTATGAAATTGGAATACCCAAGTCAAAGTCCACTTTTCTCAGCAGCTCCATCTCCATTTGAATAAACTCATTTCTACCAAATGCATTGTCACAGATGTAGATGATATCTTCTATCATAGGTGGGAATCTCTCCTAAAATTTTAGTCATGATTTTATGAAAAATGCAAGCGAAATAATAAGCTTGTTAGCGGTTAACCGGTTAATCAGTTAGCCGGTCCTCAGATCAGGACCGATCATCTTTATTCAGGACCTCAGGACTGCGTTTCCAAAAAGAAAAAAACAAACTTGCGGCAACGTAGTGAAAAAAAAACAACACAAGCCATAACACGCCTCGCGCCTGTCCCTCTCGCTTTGTCACAGTGAGTAAAAGCGATACCACGATCCAGCTGACAAGTAGATTGGCATTCAAGCCTTCAGTCTCCTAGCTGTAAGCGTGCATACATGACGCGTTATAGCCTTGCTTCACTGAAGTTCACAACTATAGTACTAGCTACTGCTAAGGAATTACTTTTTTTTTTTTTAATTTGCTTAGTTGTCGAGGCACTGTGACTGTACTAGAGCTAACTCAGTGCACGTTTGATGTCAACAGCGGTCAAGGCCGAGGCTGTTTCTATTTATATTAATTATAGCCTGTTTCTTATAAAGACAAAGAAAGCTATGAAAGCATATGACCCTGTGACCTATCGGGATTTTCTGATCACCGGTTGATAGTCTGTTTTGGGCATTCAAAAAGCTTATCGGCGCACGCCGCTTAGTGAAGTACATGTACCTATATTACGAGAGGTATTTCAAAGACGTAGCAAAGATACCAGGCGATTAATCGGCCCACAAATTCGAGTTCGGTCTTTTAGTGACAGTTTTCCTGCTAGTCAAAGGCATTTGATTTCCCCATTAATAGTATGGCGAGTGTAGTTCAAACCCTATTTGAACAGAAAAAACGGGGAGGGGGAACGTGTGCCACGCAAAATTCAATTATTCTGGCGAGTTGACGATTTAAAAATAATATGGTTTTTAATAAATTCCATTTTATCATTGTTTACTCCTAACTTTATAATTTTATTGTTATTAATTTTAATATGCGAGTTGACAGAGTTGAGACCGGCATCACACACAAGAGAGGTAAACATGACGTCACAACGGACGGTGTGAGGTGTTGGTTTTTAAAACTAATGAAAAATACCTCGCTAACTTTAACGAACGATTGAACCGGTCCTATTATTTATTAAATGGAAAAGACGTAAACAAGGTAAGGGTTGGCCTGACCGGACGTAACAAAACAGATAACGTTTCGTCAAAGAACCTTTTTCAACGAACATACAATACACAAATAAAACGAATATAAAAATTAAAAATAAAATTAAGAAACTTAGCTGCGGTGAAATCCAAAGAATCGAAGACCGGTGAACTACGAGTCCTCAAAATACAATATAAAAAAGACATTTAACCATCACTGTTTAATTGTTTGGATTTTTTTTTTTTAAATGCGTTGAATTGAGGGCAATGCGGAAAGAGCTGAACGCAAGCGGGGGAAGCGGGCTTTGATGCCATCAGACAACAGCGACAACATTCTCTTGTTAGTACTCAAAACATAAGGGATATAAGGACGAGCGGTTAACCGGTCTTTTTGAAGAGTTAGCTGTCCTCATAAATGAACGGTCTTAACCTTACAAAATAATGTCAACCCTAGTAGACTGCTTTACAAATTTTTTGCAATCTCAAGATACAAAGAAAAATAATCACATGTGGAAATCTAATTTTTTATAAACCTTTGCAATTCGATGACTTAAATTTTGTATTCAACGGTTCAATGTAAAGAAATCTTTAAAATTCACAATAAAACAAGTGACTAATGGATTTTGATTCTTGATGCAGAATTTTATGAAAAGGCATTTCTAGTACAAGGGACACAGAGTTACCCTTTTTGTTTGCATGTACCTGATATTAACTAAAGCATGTTTGTTTTTTCTCTTTGATACTCAGGAACCAACAATAAGGGAAAAACTAAAAACAGGGTGTTAGGGATGGTAGGTTAAATATTTTTATCTTTTTCAAATGGAGTAAAAATAGTTTTAATTAGCAATTACCCAAATAAAATTTTATTTAAGACCTCTTACATATGTGGTCTCTTTCCTTGATTTTACTGTAGTCTAATAAGCTTCAAGTTTTATACTAAAAATCTAGTTGAAAATAAAATTGTAAACTCTATACATGTATTATTTAGCTCCAACAGATGGCACTTACATCAAATTTAGAAGAAACAAAAAGAGCAGCCGCCCCAACTAACTGCAACATCTCTTTCTCCACCTTGACTCTTGACAAATAGATATCAGTGAGCTTCACTCCTAAGTACAGGGTCTCATGATTGAGTTCAAAATTTTCCTGTATTTCCACCATCCAGTCAACTAAGATGGCCCGCATGGCTGGAGAAATCTGACAGTGTTTGGATTCCAGGTATGGAGGAACAGTAAACATTTTCTACAGGGAGAAAGGAGACAAGGGCATTTTTGAAGATTGAAGTAAGGTTAGTTTTTCTTAGATTTTTGTTTAAAGTATGTTTAACATTTTATTATATACTAAGAAAATAAAGCCTTTACAAAATGTTAAAGTAATTTACATTGTACTCTGGAAATTTTATAAACATGACATAATTTTGTATGATAAATTTGGTTCCTTTGTTAATTGTATTGTAAACGAACCTCCCTGCGCTTATAGTATTCAAAGATATCCTGTGCGTAAATGCCAACATTGAACACATCAGTGTAAAGCTCTTGATCAATTGAAAGCAAACTTTTCTCAGGCTCTTGTGAAGCTGTTTTCTCACTCTCAGGTTTAAGATCCAATTTTTCCCCTTCCAATGAGTCTTCCTGTTCATAAGATTATTTCATTAAAAATGTCTTTAAATGTTTATTTTTTCTTAAAATGTAAAAGTATTTAGATAATTAAACATCTAAGACAAATTTACTCACCACAATAACAAATGAAAAGTCTTCCTCAACTCTGTCAGCAGGAACCCTTGGACAAAACCAAAAATATTTTATTAATTTTTATGAAGCAGTTGCTTCAACCAAAAACAAAAGAATAGATATAAAATATATTTAAATATAATATAAACTATGTGAGCCAGGCAGGTAGAATGAACAATTTTCATCTCACATACCCAGCTGCCAAATTCTTTAAGACTTGGTTGTTTGTTGACTCCTGAGAAGATACTTGAATGGAGGTAGTAGAGACATTGACAGATGAGGCACACACTGTGCGTTTTACATCTTGCTCCTTTTTCACTTCCTTTGCTTTCAAGGAGGCCCTTGTATTCTTTGTGTTGTTGGCAGTTATTTGGGTTTTCACAAGAGGCTTTACAGGTAAAGAGATTTTCTTTTTGCCCTCATCATTTGTCTTGTCTTTAGTAGCCTGCAAAATTTTATAATTAATTAACAGTGACTTTTAGCCTCTTTCAGTCTATACTATTATCAATTCTTGTTTATATTACCACATAAATTCCAATACCTGCCATTTACAATGAATAATATATATAAATACACTACTAACTCATCTCATGCAATAACCATTTAGGTCTAATTTATTGAACTGAAATAGTTAATTAGAAATACCTACATTTGTAATGTCACCGAATGCAGCTCTCCTAGTTTGAATCACTCGTTTTGTCTTGTTCTGTCCAGCTTTGACAGGAACCTCGCTGATCTAAAATATATCCAAATCAAAGGATTGTGAAAAAATATCTAACTGAAGAGATGCCTTACCTCAATTTGTTATAGTAATTTTACTGTGTGAACACGAAGAATGGTAGCTACTGCTTAAAATTGAAGTTCATCGCAATAGTAAGAAAACCTGTAACTTTTGGAAAGCTATTTTTGACAAGAGTTTCTTAATCATGTTTATTACTGATATTTAAAACAAATGAATATGCAGTTGAAGGATAGTCAATATTACATAATTTTGATGTACAATTATGTATCTATTTACCATCTGCCTTGAGATATTTTTCATTTTGAATCCTGTGAGCTAGGGACACTAAGGTGAGATTAAATGTTTCATACCAATTCCCAATTTTCTTTTGTGTGTCCCATAACCTTGTGGTCATAAAGGGTTCTAATGCTAGCTCCCGTGAGAACTTACGTTTCTAATTTATTAAATGCATATGTTGTATTTTAGCTATTAAAGCGCTAATTTGTTAAGTCTTTTATTAATTTCTAAGGCAATTTTTTGTCTATATAATACATAATCTGGTCCCGATATATCTATTTTTTATCTAGCACCCTGATTACCAGATATTTTTTTACCTGAAAAGACCATTGCTCAAATAAAAATTCATGAGACCACCTAAAAAGTTATTTTGTTAACTGTTGGCAACCAGGTGATACTTAAGCTACTACAACTAGATGGCTATGGTTATTAGACTAATACAGCAGACCTGTCAACCTGCCAGGAAAAAAACCTGTCGAGTCGTGGCACTCCAGGGCGCTGGTTTAAGAACTACATACTAAGTAAATATAAAGTAATAAAATAAGAACACCACAGAATGAGAAAAACATTACTTGAAATGTTTATATTACATACAGATAATTTACACAAGAAAATAACCATGTTTTTTTACATATGAATATAAGGAGAGGCTACATTGAGTTCATCTTTCCAGCATTTTCCTAGTGGCCTTTTTGAACTTGTCTTAACAGTTCTTTGGTCAAATCAAGTTAGCTTTGCAAATTGATTTTAGTTAAATATTAATATCTGTTTTTAATTAGAACCTTTAGAAAGAGTATCAGTCATCTGAATTGATTGCCCCTGCTTGCATTTTCTGGAAACATTTCTTTAACAGTGGCAATAAAAGTTATGATTAGGGAAAATATTTTTTTCTTCCTAAAAGAAAGATGGTAAATAGAACTTTCGATCTCATAACTGAAACTGAATTTCCTATTCCGTCAAAGTAATTGGTAACATGTAGATTTACTTCTTTCACTAGGCCTAACTTTCTATATTAGCAACAGTTGTAATTTTTGTGTTAAACTACTTTAATTGTTATCATTGAAGCCGTCACTTTCAAAAAGATAATTGGGTCTGGCTCAAATGTTTTGCCACAGATTACTCACAGAGGGCTGAATAAATTAGTGTTTTTTTCAAAAAACTGTTACTGTTTCAAAACAACAGACATCTTTTCTTAATAAACTATTTTACTTTTAGCTTACTTTGAAAATGTATTCATTATTTTTTAATTTTACAAAAATCACAACAGCTGAATTTTTTCAAAATTAGGCCTGTAAAAGGAATAATGTACGATCGGATGGCCAGCGAAAAAAGATTTAGATATGGCGGTTTGCAGAAGTGCAGGAAAAAACACAGGAAGTAGCATTATTGAAATAATCCCTGCCATTATTACTGGAATTTTATTATTTTATGATTATGATTATTTTTATTACCACTTTAGGATTTTTATAACAAATTTTATGGTTAAAATTCCTTATTGGAATTCTAAAGGTCTTGTCAGAATTCAGGATTAAGGGGTAAAAAATCTATAATTCCGGAAAAATCTGAATGGTTGGCAGGCCTGATTCAGTAATAAACTATAAGCAATGTTCCCTTTAGGCTGTAGAATAGAATTACAGCGACGCAAATTTTAAAAATATTACCAAAAAAATAGGCGTTGTGCAACTTTGTACACAAGTTTCTTTACTTTGCACATGGATTAACAAACCTTTTGAGGGAACATAAGTAACATGACTGACTATATTTATTATATTGACTTTGGAAAAGAACATCCCAACTAAATAAATGAAATAACGCAGATTTTAAAAATGTATTATTAATTGTAATATGTCACTACTACATTTTTTTTGGCATGGGTTACACTCACGAAACCCTGACTCAGTCACAGCATAAATTTCGCACTGACTAATGGTGCTAAAAGTACTAAGACCTAACAAACCAAGCAGTCGGTTATAGGAATCTGTAAAGGAACCAAATAAACATAATAAAACTCCTCTGCATATTATAGATATAAATAAAATTTAAAAATCATTTTAACTAGATGATTTTCATATTAATTTATTGGATCTTCTTCTTAAATGGGAAGAAGTCCACAGTGACCATATATTGCTTAAATATAATTAGGGCTACGGAAATTAATTATTAATTTGTCGATTAATCTGTAAAAGTCTTAAAAGATTTTATCAATTAAAATTATTTTAATCGATAAAATAGCAATTAAAATTGAAGAGAACGTGTGACGTGTTACAAAATGTTGATTTATTAATAAATAATTATAATTAATAATATGCTTTTATATGTACGATACATAATCCGGTCACAATACATCCATTTTGTTTACTAGGACTAGGGTCAGCTTGCCAGATGTTTCTTTACCCATGTTAAAATAAATTTAGTATAATTACTATAATTCATCTTTAAATTCTTTGTTATGTTCTTTTACTGTTGACAATCCGCTAGTAGTGTAGTATAGACTATGACTAGGCTATAGATAAATGTAGCTTCAAATTCAAAGGCACTGAAAAAAGCCTTAAAAATTAATAGCCTACAAATTACAAATTTATTTTGAAAATTAAACATTTCTTTTACTGATTAACGTAACTGATATATAAAGTATTGTCATTTGTGTAGTTAGTAATTAGTATGATATGAATGTTTAATTAATAAATTATTAATATACATATTAATAGCTCCATGTAAATGTAAAGCGCTTTGAGTGTGAGCCCAGCTCCTAGCTGGGATACAGCGCTATACTATATATTATATTATTTTATTATTATTCAAAAATTATTGTAATAGTAATAGGCAATAGCTAAAATACAACATTTATAATCTATTTAATAAATTAGAAACATAAGTGTCATAAGTCATAAGCTCTCAAGATAAAATTAAATTTCGCTGTGAAAAATGTAGGACTATCGAAATATACTACACTGTAACTCTGTAGACTGTAGAAACTAGACTAGTTCTACTTTCTACAGAGAGTTAACAGTTACACTGTTACACTGAGTTACAGTTACAGTGTAACTACTAGTTACTAGTCTAGAGTCTAGAGACAAGATTATTACTAAAAGTCAAAAAAAGACTAAAGGTAAAAAAAATCTCTATTTTTCGATCGTTATAAAAAGAAAGCTCCTAGTCCTAGGTAAATAGGCCAGGATCAGCGGGCCAACCATTTTCAAAATACTGAACTAAAATAGGTGTATTTTTTAGACTTTTTTTAGGCTAGGTCAGCCCCGAGGTCTTGCCGAGGCTAGGCCATCATAATTATCTACTGGTCCTTTACTTTACCTTTTTTTGACCCAAGTCTCTGCCGCGAGGATCAGCATTTTCCGATAACTTTTTGCGACCAAACATTTTAAGTATTACAAAGGCTTAAGAAAGCCTTTAACGCCCGTTTCCTTTAGTGAAAGTGGTTTCAGGTGACAACAGAATGAACATGCAATGATTCTGAATGATTCAATGATGCTCTGAAAGAAATTCACTGTTTCAAAATCTCGCTCAGTAGGATTGTTGGGATTTGCTGATTGGTTGCTACTAAAATTACCAGCCAATCACAACTGTGTATAACAATACAACTCTGTTTTCCTTATCTGGGTATTACGTCCCTTTAATTAAAGTAATGTATTTCATTTATTCCTCCCCACCCCCAGGACTCAATTGTCAATGGTTGTTAAGATGTTATTTGATTGGACATTTAAAAAATTCAATTTTTAAGGGACAACTTTGAAAACGTATTTCCATCTCCAAATAAATACATATAAGTTGGGTGGTACTGCAATCAATCTGTGTAAGAAAAATTGTTACATAAATGGGTATGAGTGAGACTGACAGAAGGCCACTAAATAAACATGTCGACAAAAGCCATCGCCATCGAAAAAACAAACAAGCGCTAAAAGCATAAAAATACTAAAAGCAGTGAGGAAATATATTAAAATTAATGATATTGCTATGTCACGGATCCATCAACAAGAAAGAAGATGTCAAGATTAATACAGAGGCTTATAAAGGCTAATAGTAATAGGGAATAGAAAGAAAATGCACTCGTTATGAAGGTGTTGTTTTTTTTTTTTTAACTTGGACAAAATGTAACACTGTTTCACTTTGAAATAATAGTAGCAATAAATTTACTGTTATATTTATACTTTATACATTTATTTGTCCAATTTCGCTGCATAAATATGAAAATATAGTAAAACATTAGAGTTACAACGTGAACGCTGAAATAGCCGAAATGTAATTTAAATTTTAAGGGGTCACGATCATTTTTATCATTTTAAATCCTTTGTATTTGAGGGGAGCTGATAAATTTGAGTGAAGAATAGGAGTCATCCATAAATGACGTCACGCACCTAGGCGTGAGGGAATCTCACATTTTTGACGATGTGTGACGAGGGGGAGGGGTGTTTAAGAAATGTGGTGTCATAGCAAAACGATCAAATTTAAATAAAAGTTCGACGTAAATACTTGATTGTTTATAATTTATGTAATTGCGTTTAGACGGCTTCTCGCGGGCTACGATATTATAGGGCAGACTTAGGGGCCGTCCATAAATGACGTCACGCGATTTTTGCCGATTTTTTACCCCCTCCCCCCCTACGTCACGCGTCGTCACAAAATCGTAGACCCCCCTCCAAAAGTACGTCACAAAACTTTGACCCCCCCCCCTTTTCCAAAACAAAAAAAACAACAACAAAAACAACACACATTCACAAAACGCACTTTATTTTTTATTTCAAAATAAGTATGATTCAAATCACTTTTTTTGACATTTTAGTATTTACTAAGTTTAGTTCTACGTTGTAATATTGGAACACGCTTGAAGCTATGTAAAAGGCATTAAATAAATTGTAAGCCTGTGATTCTCAAACTTTTTCGTATCAGACGACCGACAATCTATTTTACCAGGTACCATTGCATTCTTTTCCCGTTTTGACATGATTTTCTCTTTACTGATTTGATAGCAAAATGAGCCCCTACACAGCTTAAAGCCATATAAGATTAAGTATGAATTCGGCTTGTTTTATATATTACATTTAAAAAAGAAAATATTTAGTTGCCAAGGCATAGCAAGACAGCTAACGAACAATGCAGCGGTAATGTCAAAAACCATTTGATGTGATTAACCTTCGCGATTAAGCTCGCGAATGTGACTATTGATATTACAAGGATCGTTGCATTTTTGATAGACCTAGAATATATAGATACAAGACAATTGATTTCGATCTTCTACTGACAGTTTTCCTGCTAAGTATATGCGCATCAAAGGCGTTTGATCTAAAATTATCACATTGATATCATCAGGCTTGTCCATGGGAATGGTTTTCCCATGTGATTCCCATGGGAAACGTCCCATGGGATGGGGTGGGATGGGAGTTGATGGGACAGGCATAAATTGCCATGGGATTGGATGGGACACAAAAATATGTCCCATTGACAAGCCTGGATATCATATCTCATGTTTTCTAAAAATTATTAGGTATGCGCTGGAAGAGGAAAATGGCAAATACTGTACGAAACCCACATTTGTGCTGGAAAGTAGGGTGTCATCTTGTGCGCAAAATACAGTATTTCCTGCAAGTTAAGACTGAAAAAATACTATGACACTATTAAAATATCCAATATTATCAAAACTTTTTACTCCCAAGCTCACAAGTTTGTTTGTTTTTTGTTTTTT
>MUZC01000830.1:220832-238266 GCA_002072015.1 Radix auricularia | reverse complement strand
TGTCTGGACTGTAACTTTAGATAAAAGTGAAAATCGGTAATAAAATCGTATTAAAAGAAATTATTTTAATATTATTATTTTATTGTAAATAAAAAATAAAACATCTTTCCTTCTTAAGAAATTAGTTAAACTTCTCTGACAAAGCTAAAACACCCATAGAATGTCTAAATGTGAATTCATTCCTTTTTTACTATATATCTTCATGTTGTCACAGGGGTATATTCTGGCCTGCAGGGGTATATTCTGGCCTAGGCCAGTTTAACCCCCGGGGTATATTCTAGCCTAGGCCAGATTATACCCGGGTATATTCTGGCCTAGGCCAGATTATACCCGGGTATATTCTGGTCAGGGGTTTAATATGGCCTGTTACACCGGAAGCTACTACATTTTAATCGTGATCGGATGAATGGTTTAGTGAGCTATAAAGGACAAAAATACATACATATATTAATTTCTATATTATATATATTGATTTTTTTCTGATGAATATGTGTTCAAAATTAAGAGATTGAAGCTGAAATATATTGATTTTTAAAACTTCCGTCATACATTTTATTACTAGGTGAAACCCTAGTAATAAAATAAGATTAGATAGATATTTTGGCTATTGTGTCACATAATGATAAACATAAAATAATAATAAGAAGAACCAGCACCATGGGCCTTGGAGATGATTTCCATTTTTAAAAAGTTATTATTAGTATTATTAGTAGTGTAGTGCCTGGTGGTTTGTAATGAAAGGTAATCCCTTATTTTAGCGCATTAAGAATTTTTATAACAAAATAAATTAAATAACTTACTTTTAGTGAACTTTTACTAATTTACATACTTAAATCACAAATAAAAAAGGTTTTTAATGCTTTACAATTAGTTTTGTGTGTGTTTTGTTGAGTTTAAAGTAATTTTTAACTTTTAAAAGAGTTTTTACAATCAGTATCAGTCAGGCTTCCAACTAAAACAAAGGCACAGAGGGTGAGTGAAACGTACACATTTTTATTTTGTACAAATGGTTAAAATAGTTACTAGTACTTTTATTTCAAAAAAACACATAACTTTTAAATTTTAAAATAGGCTTCATAATAATAATTAATGAGGTAAGTTAAAATTTTTAAAATTATTTAATGACTAGAAATATAAACTGTGCTAAAATAAGGGATAACCGTAATGAAATACATTTTCAAATACATCAGACTGAAATATTTAAAGTAAATTTCAACACAATGTTTTTCAGAGCCATTAACATACAATTTATTGAAACATGTTTTAAAAAATATTTTACATAGAATTATTGACAAGGCGATAACAATTTTAATACTGGATAACTAAAACTCCAGATGCTATTATCTTATCTTATGTTTACAGACTCCTATTATCTTATTTTATGTTTACAGACTATTTTTTGAGTATTATCTTATCTTATTTTTACAAACTCCTATAAACCATACATTCTCTCCACTGCTCATTTTGCTATTTATACCTGTATAGAAGGAGCGTCTGTAACAGATAAGATAAGATATGTAAAAATTGATACACAGGTGACGCAAAAAAATTTTTTTGTTTTTTTTCTGAAACCTCCAATTCTATGTTTAGTGGATACAATGCAAATTGAATAAAATATTATCCACATACTTTATTACTCTTGCAAAAACTATATGCTTCTACTACCATAGAACTTTATTGTTATAGAAGTCTGTAGTGTTACATTTGGTAGCTCTGCACAAAGGCAGAATAAGCAGAACTGTCTGTATCAAAGGAATGGATCCATGAATACATTTTCTAACAATGACTGCTGAGTATGTGGATCAGTTTTGATTTCCATAGCAACTATCTATATCAGTGGTTCTAAATCTGTTGGTTACCATCCCATTGGGTTGTAAGGGGGGGGGGTTAAGTAGCATGGAAGACATGTAGAATTTCCCTGTATATTTTATACTGTTTTGTACAAGATGTAAATAATGAAATAAAGCTGAGACAACAAATAGATCTTAAAGCTATCAACAAATGTGTTTAGAGATTCATGGAATACCAGTAACCTAGTAAATTTCCAGTTATTTTAGAGCAGACACAGCAAATCTAGATTATCCAATTTTCTCATTGCACGAAGCAACCTGGAGAGTAGGCTTTTCCAATCAGGACTCATGAAGAATCTGTTGTTCTAGCTTTCATTATCAGGTTTGCAATAATCTCAGTTGTAGCCATTGGGTAGCTTTTGAAGGTTGACCAGATTAGGCTAATGGCCTGGTTCTGTACAAGGTTGAGTTCGGCCCATGCTGTGCTGCTAGTGAACATCTGTATGGGCGGGTCGAAATCTATGACTGACCATTCTGACTCCCATGTCCAGGGAGTGCAAGCACCTGTTAGAAAAAAGCTTTCAGACCCCCCCCCCACAACCTTAATTAACAGAGTCAAGATGTTTGATGTATTAAATGTAGCATAAGTTTAACAGAGTCAAACTGTTTGATGTATTAAATGTAGCATAAGTTTAACAGAGTCAAACTGTTTGATGTATTTAAATGTAGCATAAGTTTAACAGAGTCAAACTTTGATGTATTAAATGTAGCATAAGTTTAATAGAGTCAAGATGTTTGATGTATTAAATGTAGCATAAGTTTAACAGAGTCAAACTGATGTATTAAATGTAGCATATGTTTAACAAAGTCAACATATTATACTTATCTTATCTTAGATATACAGACGCTCCTTCTATGCAGAAGATAATTGCGTCCACAGACCATGAGAGATGATCTGTTGGCAAGTGATGCAGCAGTCACAGGCCACGGCTATAGGGGTTCCACGCATTACCCCAGCCGCCTAACTATTGTCTAGTTAAGTACCCATTCAGAGCTGGGTGACTCGGGGACTCCTCAGGCCCCGGGAACAAATCCTCGCCTTCGCGTGGATTTGAACTCGTGACCATCGGTATGACAGTCGAGCGCGCTACCTCTCGACCACCAGACAGACACATATCATTAGAGTCTGTTTAACCAAGGTATAAATACATGTACAAATATAAACATACAATTAAGAAAAAATAATATCTCTTCAAAAGTAAGAGTGACATTTTTCAAATACAAATTTAACAAAATTAAAAAACAACAAAAAACAACCCTGTCATCTCATGAATATTATTTTCTCATACATTCAAATAAATAATAACTGCATCAACAAAACTCTCCAATGGCACATTTAAACATTCATTATTATACAAATATAAATTTATTTTTTCCCTTCTCTCTAATTAAACATTGTTTTTTTTAACGTGTTATGTCAGGATGTTTTTATTACTACCTTAAGTTAAAAAAAACAAACAAGAGGAGTTGATAACTCTTAATGTGCCAAAGGAGCCTTAATCCGCGGTTTACCGTTTGTTTACCAACGATAGAACTCTCTTTAGAAACAAAATTACAGAAAATGAAAACTCTTCAGTGTGTGATGATGTTTTAGACTCCGGCAATGGCGGCTGTTTCACTCAATAGTGTTTTGCGAAGTTTTTTGGAAGTTTTACGCTTTTTTTACTCGAAGATGCGATTTTGCTATACTTTATTACTAAAGTAATAGTACTAAACTATAGGTAAAAATAGTTTTAAACGCAAAACGGTCTTTCGGACACATAAAATAAGCATTCTTATCCTAAAAGATGACGTCAGTGTGACAATAATAATAATATAAATGGATTTTACGCAATTTTTTAAATTTCATAACCGTTTTGATCGCAAATTGGGAAATTCTTACCGCACTGAGGCAGAAGTTTTCCGAAAACCATATGGCACATTAAGAGTTAATACAAGTCAATATCACAGTTACATATAGAGATTATATTTATAAGATATACACTTACCTCGAGCTCGGTTAGCTCGACCACCCTATTATGTCGACGTTTTTTATTGGAACCGCCAAATTCTCTCTTTGTCTTAGCATTTTCTCGTCGTTTAATTCGATTTTTTTAAGTCGCCGAAACCTCATAACACGAGCACAAAAAAGGGTCAAATTTGCCACTTAACATTGGTTATCTCGATCCCCATGACCAATCGCCAGTTTTGAAAATGTTAGCTATGATTTTTTTATAACCAAGGGAAGGGACCAAAGTTTCTGCCTCACCAGGGTCTGCTGGTGACGTCACAGCCCACTTGCGTTTTGCTCTCAGCGCTGTGTTGCTTCTGGTACTATGGCTATGGCAATCGCCGGCTTTTGAAATTCTTAGTTATTTGTTTTTAAGCAGACGATTAAAGGCAAAAAACAACAAAGCATTATAGACTTTTTAAAGAAACCAAAGTAACTGCATATATACGATACGTTTCAGAGATGTGTTGGAGAATAATAAAAGTTTTTATCGATAATCGACGTTGGTTTTTATTTTAAATTTGTAAATATCTGCTGTCAGTTGGTGCACATATACCTTTTGCAAACATGTATGTACAATTTTATAGCATGCCGATAGCTTCATCAAACAAATAACGGCAATGCTGTTGTGTTAAAAAAAACTCCAAAACACGTGCATGAACATTATCATTTATTAACGCTAGTGATGGGACGATACCAAAATCATAGGCTGCTTACTGTAAACAAGGCTCCCCAGATTTTAAAATATATAATATAACAGACTACAGACAGTTTACCCACCCCCACTCTCAATCTCCCACACCATTGTTGTTGGTTAGTCCTATTAGCATCAAGTTACCGAAGTCCATTGTAAGCTGAGGGGATCGTATGGAATAATAAAATGTACCGTGTGCAGACTTGTTGTCATTGGCAACCATTCATCCTTCAACCTCATTTTGACTACATGTATTACATGTAATGTACTACTGCTTTGTTCTCATTGTTTCATTCATAAGAAGTGGCCGTGTGCAAAAGCCATTTAACTATTGGTTAGAATTAATTAAAATATGTCAAAGTTGAAGGTTCAAAAGGAGTACCTAATTTATTTGTGTACGTTTATATAGAGAAGAGTTCGCTTTGTCATGAGTCATATATAGGTCACGATAGACCATTCTGAGTCCATTGTAATATGTAAGCTGAGGGGACGGACCCAAAGAAGATGATTAGGAAGAGAATGGTTCGGGGACAATGAGGGGATGTGTAGGTTACTTATTTGTGTAGCTTGTAAGGAAAATCAAGCAAGTGGCTTCGAAGGCACAGTATCGCTCAATCTGGGAATCACCGCAAAACGGCGTTATATTTAAACTTAAACGGTCTTTAAAAACGAACGCCATTCTCTGGAAACAGAGTTCTATAAATTATAAATTAAAGTTCCGAACGGTCTTAACAACCTTAAGAAAGAGTGAAGAAATAGGGTCCCGATATTCTGATACGATTCTGATTACTTGTCCCATCACTAATTAACAAACAACACGTACATAAAGAAATTTCAAGCGCATGTTAATATTTTGCCGCCATATTGGTTTTCGCTTTAACTCGATCATCGGTTATGTCGATGCCATTTTTCATACCCCAACGACGTCGACTTAAGCGGTTTCGACTGTATAAATTTCTGGCTTTAATTTTTTTCTTCTTCAAATTTTTCTAATCAAATTCTACAATATAATTAACCAAATTTCATATCTTAAACTTTAATAATAACCCAATAAACTCAGCCCATAATAATATAGAACTACTATGTGTCCTCAAACAGAATTTTAGATCCATTGACAATTTCCTTGAAGGCTTTGCTAGTGTACTTGCTGATAGTGTCAATACTGGTTGGGATTTTGTGGAGCTTGACGAAGTTCTGACTGGTCAGTTTCAGTGGTTCTGGACCTAACTTGCCATCAGGGTCTGCTTTCGTTACTTCTCTTTTCAACCTTTGCTCCTCCTCTAGGACTAGAGTTATGGAACTTTGGACCTTTAAAAAAACATTTAAACAAATGTTTTCTTCATTAACAAAATATTGGTGAATTAATAGACTTTAAACAAATTAATAAATTGCATTATTATTTAAAGTCAATTAAATATTAAATTAGTGCCTCATTGGGGTCAAAAATTTTAGGGTAACAATGCCAGTTTAAAATGTTAAACTAAATTAGATGTCCAAAAAATTAGTTTTTTACGTCCGTAAGCTAAAATTAAGATTGCTATTGTTATCAACAATTTATTTCAAATAATTTAAAAAAAAGTAATATGAACCAAGATCATAAAAAAAACAAAAATTTATTTCAAATAATTATTCTTAATGTAATAAAAAATTGCCATGTCCTAATGCATGTATCTCTCCTGTGTCCTAATGTATGTCACCTGTGTCCTAATGTATGTATGTCACCTGTGTCCTAATGTATGTCACCTGTGTCCTAATGTATCTCACCTGTGTCCTAATGTATCTCACCTGTGTCCTAATATACTCACCTGTGTCCTAATGTATGTATATTCTGTGCCCTAATGTATCTAAAATGTGTCCAAATGTATCTCACCTGTGTCCTAATGTATGTATCTCATCTGTGTCCTAATGGATCTCAAAATGAGGGGTGAGACTGCAATCAGGCTTAGCCTGACAGGACGTAACAAAACAGCTATTTTGTTACGTCCTGTCAGGCTAACCCTTACCTTGTTTACGTCTTTTCCATTTAATTTCCTAATGTATTTCACCTGTGTCCTAATGTATCTCACATGTGTCCTAATGTATCTCACCTGTGTCCTAATATATCTCACCTGTGTCCTAATGTATCTCAACTGTGTCCTAATGTATGTCACCTGTGTCCTAATGTATGTCCCCCGTGCCCTAATGTATCTAAAATGTGTCCTAATGTATCTCACATGTGTCCTAATGTATCTCACCTGTGTCCTAATGTATGTATATTCTGTGCCCTAATATATCTCACATGTGTCCTAATTTATCTCACCTGTGTCCTAATGTATATCACCTGTGTCCTAATGTATGTCTCCTGTGCCCTAATGTATCTAAAATGTGTCCTAATGTATCTCACCTGTGTCCTAATGTATCTCACCTGTGTCCTAATGTATGTATATTCTGTGCCCTAATATATCTCACATGTGTTAATGTGTCTCACCTGTGTCCTAATGTATCTCACCTGTGTCCTAATGTATGTCACCTGTGTCCCTAATGTATCTGACCTGTGTCCTAACATATCTCACCTGTGTCCTAATGTATCTCACCTGTGTGCTAATGTATGTATATTCTGTGCCCTAATATATCTCACATGTGTTAATGTGTCTCACCTGTGTCCTAATGTATCTCACCTGTGTGCTAATGTATGTCACCTGTGTCCCTAATGTATCTCACCTGTGTCCTAATGTATCTCACCTGTGTGCTAATGTATCTCACCTGTGTGCTAATGTATGTCACCTGTGTCCCTAATGTATCTCACCTGTGTCCTAATGTATCTCACCTGTGTGCTAATGTATGTCACCTGTGTCCCTAATGTATCTCACCTGTGTCCTAACATATCTCACCCGTGTCCTAATGTATCTCACCTGTGTGCTAATGTATCTCACCTGTGTCCTAAACTATCTCACATTGACTAAATTATATTCACATAATCCTGGTGGCTCTACAGTTGTATAAATTATTTTTATCAGTGTAACCAGGTTATAAATAACAAAATCACATTGCTACATACTATATAATAACTTCTATTTTACCTGAAATGCCTTGCCTTACCTGGGGTGCCTTATCTAGAATGTTCTTAATAAGTTTGTTGGTCTTGTTGTAAAGTTCCAGAGTCCCCAGGACTTCTTCGGGCTCCCCCTGACAGTTCTCGGAAACATAACGGTTGTCATAGGTGATCTGGATACAGTTCTTTGTTCTTGAACCAACCAGCTGGGCACTACCTAGATATCAAATAGTTTTAGGAAACTCAAGAATTTGAATAATTATTTTTATGAGAATTGTTAAAATTTATTTAATATTTGACTTTAGCTTCTGCCAGTATAAATTTGACTTTAACTTTTGCAAGTATTATTAAAACATTTAGCCATCTCAATGAGAAATTAAATGATTAATGATACTACAAACAAGTGGACAGCACAGGTCTTGAAATAAAATTACTGGCGGTGGACAAATTTAACAAGTTCATTTGATGGATGTGTGCAGGCAAAAAGTCTTCAACCCAGACAATTAGATTATTTATGTTTCAAGCAATAACTTCCTGTTAATTTCAATTAATCAAGTGAGATATTTAGTCAAGTAGAAGAAACATAGACATTTAGTCAAGTAGAGGAAACATAGACATTTAGTCAAGTAGAGGAAATGTAGACATTTAGTCAAGTAGAGGAAACATAGACATTTAGTCAAGTAGAGGAAATGTAGACATTTAGTCAAATAGAGGAAACGTAGACATTTAGTCAAGTAGAGGAAATGTAGACATTTAGTCAAGTAGAAGGAATGCAGACATTTAGTCAAGCAGAGGAAACGTAGACATATAGTCAGATAGAAGAAACGTAAACATTTAGTCAAGTAGAGGAAATGTAGACATTTAGTCAAGTAGAGGAAATGTAGACATTTAGTCAAGTAGAAGAAACGTAGACATTTAGTCAAGTAGAGGAAACATAGACATTTAGTCAAGTAGAGGAAACATAGACATTTGGTCAAGTAGAGGAAATGTAGACATTTTTCTTGAACACAAATTTTGAGTTACGCTATCTAAGTCTTTAAAGGTGTAATATAAAGAAACTTGTATAAAGTAACTTGGACCAAGTAGGAAGAGATGCCTCGTTGGTAACAAATGTTTTAAGTTAAATGTATGTTTAAATAGGAAGACTTGAATGGTGAGAAGTGAGGTTATATGCCAGTTGAACACTTACAACATTGTTTGGCCAACAGTTGAACACTTACAACATTGTTTGGCCAACAGTTGAACACTTACAACATTGTTTGGCCAACAGTTGAACACTTACAACATTGCTTGGCTAACAGTTGAACACTTACAACATTGCTTGGCCAACAGTTGAACACTTACAACATTGTTTGGCTAAGAGTTGAACACTTACCACATTGTTTGGCTAAGAGTTGAACAATTACCACATTGTTTGGCTGAGAGTTGAACACTTACCACAATACTTAGCTAATAGTTGAACATTTACCACATTACTTGGCTAACAGTTGAACACTTACCACATTGTTTGGCTAAGAGTTTCAGGCACTCTGTTATTGTGGGGATGCCTGCAGTTTCTTTCTCAAACTTTGCTTTGAACTCATGGAGACATTTTCTCAATTCAATAAAATTTGAATACAGATCATTGTACAACTTGCCATGGTCCTGGGGGAGGGAATGATACATTACACCATGTATTACATTGATAATATTCATGGTCCTGGGGGAGGGAATGATACATTACACCATGTATAACATTGATAATATTCATGGTCCTGGGGGAGGGAATGATACATTTCACCATGTATTACATTGATAATATTCATGGTCCTGGGGGAGGGAATGATACATTACACCATGTATTACATTGATAATATTCATGGTCCTGGGGGAGGGAATGATTATGATACATTTCACCATGTATTACATTGATAATATTCATGGTCCTGGGGAGGGAATGATACATTTCACCATGTATTACATTGATAATATTCATGGTCCTGGGGGAGGGAGGGAATGATACATTACACCATGTATTACATTGATAATATTCATGGTCCTGGGGAGGGAATGATACATTTCACCATGTATTACATTGATAATATTCATGATCCTACAATGAATTACTTTTGTTAATATTCAAAGTCCTGTAATGTATTACATTGCTAATATCATAGTCCTGTAATGTATTACATTGTTAATATTCATAGTCCTGTATAGTATTACAGTGTTAAGACTCATGGTCCTATAATGTATTACATTGTTAATAATTATTTTTAAAACACCACTAAGTACATACAATTAAGTTAAACATGACACAACATTATAAACTTATTAAATCTATTTAAAGTGAGGCAACTATTTATTAATGTACACAAAAAGTGGGACAAAAACAATTTAAAGATAAAACATAACCCCTGTTGTGAGATTAAAGTATAACCCCTGTAGAGAGATTAAAGCCTTAGATGATGATTTGGTGACTCTTGGCAGGCATACTGATAAATTGCTCTACTTGACAACGCTGATAAGAAAATAGTTACACATATGTTGTGGTGTGTTGGCTTACAACAAGAACATATTGTTTCCCTCTTAGTAAAAATAGAAAAATAGATTCTATTCAATTATTAGCACAAACATGAAATCTAAATGTCCTAGTAGACACTAACCTGAAATCTAAATATCCTAGTAGTACTAGTAGACACTAACATGAAATCTAAATGTCCCAGTAGACACTAACATGAAATCTAAATATTCCAGGAAACTCTAACATGAAACCTAAATATTCTTCAGAAGCGGTGGAGGTGGATGGGTCATACACTCAGATAACCTGCTTCCAATACAACAAGGCTAACTCAAAAATAGAACTCACAGGCCGTCCAAGAAACACTTGGCGCCGAGAATTGGAGGCAGACATCAAGAGAATTGGCCATGAATGGAAGAACCAGGAAGAGCTGGCCCAGGACAGAGATGCCTGGAGGTCTCTCCAAGATGGCCTATGCCCTAGGAGGAATCGCAGATGCCAACAATAATCGGTGGATGCCCCTCATGGACGAGAGGCTCAACAACACTAACATGAAATCTATATATCTTAGTGGAACCTAACATGAAATCTAAATATCCTAGGGAAACCTAACATGAAATCTAAATATCCTATGGAAACCTAACATGAAATCTAAATATCCTAGGGAAACCTTACATGAAATCTAAATATCATAGAGGATACTCACCTGAAACGTTTTATCCAATGATGGCACACTCTGTATCCTAGCCAGACTAACCAATGAGAGTTCTTCAAGGGAGCTTACTGTGTAACAATAATATTTTAAAATAATAAGTAGGATATTCAAATGTATAGAGGACTAACAGTCCTTATAGAGTCATCAGGGGACTTGATTCAAAGTTATGAAATGGTGCATAAAAAACTTCTGAATATAATCATCTAGATCTAACCTTGACCTTGTTAAGAAAGTCTTTCATTGAGACAACTGAACGGCCTCGTTAGGTCAGTCAACACTTGCACATTACTCCAGACATATTACTTACAAAAATCTGTTTTGTCTGGTTTGCTTGTCTGTCAACACTTGCACATTACTCCAGACATATTACTTACAAAAATCTGTTTTGTCTGGTTTGTACGAGCGAGCAGACTGTCCAACGGCTGTGCCAGGAGGCTCTTGTGTTATTGGTGTGTGGTGTGAGTTGCCAGACAACAGGGGGGTCCTCTGGTTGGGTTTATTGTCCTGGAGATAGGACATGTACAGACTAGTGTTATTGACAGAGACAGACCAGTGTTATTTACATGGACAGACCAGTGTTATTGACATGGACAGAACAGTGTTATTGACAGGGACAGACCAGTGTTATTGACAGGGACAGACCAGTGTTATTGACAGGGACAGACCAGTGTGTTATTGACAGGGACAGACCAGTGTTATTGACAGGGACAGACCAGTGTTATTGACAGGGACAGACCAGTGTGTTATTGACAGGGACAGACCAGCATTATTGATAGGGATAGAGCAGTGTTTTTGACAGAGACAGACCCGTGTTATTGACAGAGACAGACCAGTGTTATTGACAGGGACAGACCAGTATGTTATTGACAGGGACAGACCAGTGTGTTATTGACATGGATAGATTAGTGTTTTATTGACAGGGACAGACCAGTGTTATTGACAGGGACAGAGCAGTGTTATTGACAGGGACAGAGCAGTGTTATTGACAGGGACAGACCAGTGCATTATTGACAGGGACAGGCCAGTGTTATTGACAGGGACATAATAGTGTGTTATTGACAGGGGCAGACCAGTGTTATTGACAGGGACATAACAGTGTGAAATTGAAATGGAAATAGAGAAATACTTGGTCACAGTCAGCTGTTCCCATGTAATACTTACTTGGTAATTTTGTCACAGTCACAGATGTTACCCATTTAATACTTACTTGGTCATTTTTGTCACAGTCACAGATGTTACCCATTTAATACTTACTTGGTCATTTTTGTCACAGTCACAGATGTTACCCATGTCGTGACCATGAGTGACTTAGCTTGACCAAGTGGTTTATGAAACAATTTCAAGTCTTTCATAAGAACATGTAATTGGCTGTCACTCTCTGCCAATGTCCTGTTATGGCACAGTCGCAATGAATTAAAGTTCACGTTTCTCTCAGATTGACCAATGTGTAGCCTCAATCCAAACAGCTCAATCCCCTCAATCAGTGTCCAGTGTCAATCATACACACAAAGCTCCTGAATCACAGAAATGCAAAGAAACTTATGATGAACGGTGTAAGCAGCAGGAATATTTTAGCAATAGTGGCCATGACCGTAACTACTGGCCTAGGGCAGTATCATTTACATATTATAAACTAATCTATGTGCTAATGCGTACAGACACATTGGAATATGAGATATCTAAATTGTAGCCATCTGTGATGTTTAACAATGATTTACATAAAATGTCAGTTAGGAAACATCAATGGAGTAGATGTGAATCTAATGACAGTAATGAAACAGTGATACTGAGGTAAATGGCCAATTATTTGTATTTTAATTGTAGGGAAAAATGATTCAGAGGAAATTTGAGATTCTCAAATGATATTTCATTACTTCTCTATTGAATGATTTGTCCACTGAACAAATATAATTAAAGAGAATGAGTGAATCAAGTGATAACTGAAAATTGAGCAATTTTTGCAGAAAATGACTGAATGAAGTAACAAGTTAAAAGTGTCAATAAATAAAAGCATAAATTATTTGACTAAATAACAAGAGAAGATACTTACATTAATTTCAATAAAGTGTAAAAATTATTTCAAAAGATGATAGAGTACGAGGCCTTTACTATAATTTAAGTATGATGTGCTGATTATGTAGAGTGTATGATAAGTGAGACTACGACGGACCAACAACATGATAAGTGAGATGACCAAACAAAATGTCGATATGGTGTGGCTACAATATTTTGGTCCGATTTCAGTGGTGTAATTTAAGACCTGACTTCTTTAAGAGAATATCTAATAATAATTGATCCTTTTTATAACTTTTTTATCATTAAGTGGCCCTAAAGACACAATACAATTCTAACAATCAAATAATAAAGTTACTATAATAAACTAACGGTAAAATAATAAAGTTACTATAATAAACTATCAATCAAATAATAAAGTTACTATAATAAACTAACAATCAAATAATAAAGTTACTATAATAAACTAACAATCAAATAATAAAGTTACTATAATAAACTAACAATCAAATAATAAAGTTGCTATAATAAACTAATTTAATGGTAAAATAATAAACCCACAGTTCTCTGAAGACAATATTTAACAACTGACCTGACTACTAATTTGTAATGTTTACAATTTAATGTGATACCCTCCAGCAATATCTCCTGGGACCTCATTAGATCTGCCACCCACCCCCCCTCTTCCCAACATCAAGGATGTTGACAAATGGCTATCAAGGTAGTATCCATCTAGCACAGTGCACACACATAATGGTAGTTAACTAGGTCAAATGTATACCTACCAGTGACATGGATTGGGTATATTCACCACAGACTGGCTGTATGTATCATACATTGTATGGCTAACTAGAAACTTTATCTTATATGTTACAGACACTCATTCTATATAACTATATAAAAGATTATTGCGTCCTACGTTTATCTATGGTTTGTGTCTAGTCCTGCACTCATATTAGAGTTTTAATTGATGATGAAGTGTTGGCTTTCCTGGTTTACTCAGGCAACCCATTCCATGCCCGAATTCCGGACGGGGAGAAAGAAAACTTGTATGTGTTTGTTCTTGCATACAGAATAAGAAAGGTGTTTTTATCCTTATGTCTATCTGAGGGTTGTATTAAGTTATCTCTGTGTTGTATTTCTACATTAGAATTAATCGTTTTATGTATAATTACTACTTTACTCTTGATCCTCTAGTGTTTCAAGGTTTAATGATTTAACTAATGGTGTTACTCTTGTCAGTTTTGAATATTCTCCAGTGATGAATCTGGCAGCTCTTTTTTGAATTTGTTCAAGTTTAAAAATGTTTTCTTTGGTGGATGGGTCCCATACAGAAGATGCATATTCTAGTATAGGTCTCACCAGGGTGAGGCAGCATAAGACTTGCACTCACCCCTGGCTGTATTTATGGCTTGCTAGCTTTATCAGTTCTTAATTCTTTTATTCACATATCATTTAGTAATTCTTTGCTTATATAGTGTGTACGTCTTTTCTTTTTGTTTGTTTAAAAAAAATTTTTTTTTTGTGTTGTCTATAAGTATATAATATGAACAATTAAGTATGTTTTAGGTAATTCATGTGCTGCTAATCTTGGGTATATTTTTTTTTTGTTTTTTTTTTGTGGCCTATATTTCCACAATTAGCTATGATTTCTCTGTTTTCATGATTCATAATCATTTGAATTATAGTAAAATATATCAATTCATTTTTGTCCTTTATTTTTTAAAGAAATTTATTTTTGATTGTAATCTTAGCAGGAAAAACACAATCTTAGTTTAATAAGCAACTGTCTAAATAAGTTTGTCAAAATAAAATGTGAATAAATTTGAAAGTGAAAGTTTGAATGGGAAAAAATTATTTGGTAGTCTACCAGTGAAATAGTATGAAATGAAGAATATTGCCAGAAATTAAATGCTCTTACTCTTGTAATTTGTAAACATCACTACACAAGCAGGAGATAAGATAGAAGTTAGCTACCAAATGCTTTTATGCTAAATTTTTAAACTGCTAGATTAACTGCTAGATTAAATGCGGATTATTACAAGAAACGGCCTTAAAAATATTTATAAAGGCAATCCTTCGAATCCCAGTCCCAAATTATTTTTTGCGAGCTATCGATTACTATTTAGTTAATCAGTACATAATTCAGCGTAATTTCAAAAATAAAATTAAAAACAAATTATGGCAGGTAGACCAGCCGTTCCAATAAATATTACTCCCAATGTTTTACCTGCAGCGCAACTAGCAGGAATTGAACTCAAACTATCGTAGGACTATTAATGCAAGCCAAACTTAGACTCCGTTATTAGAGTGGTTCAAGTCGAGCTCTGTTTGGAAGCTACTTGTTGGCCTTTCAAATTTCAGTGGCTCAACAGTCACAAACATAATGTTTTCGGCAGCTATTTGGAAATGCTGTGTGAACTGTGTGACAATTAAAATATTTAGTATTTAATGAATGGTTATCGGACATTATGTATCACTTGTCTATTTTTCTATCAATAAATAACATATAAATAACATACTTTCATGTACTATCTGGTTACTCCCCTTATTAGCGTACAATAATTTGGGACCGGAATTTGGAGGATTGCCTTTCTATTTGTACTATTATTATTTATTATTATAGTCACAATGACCCAATGGTATAGTGACTTCAGAAATCAATCGCATAGTAACCTTCATTTGAAAATGATATGTAATGCAAAACCAATACTTATAACTTATGGATTCAATTTCTAAGAGAAAGCTAGTTAGCTCACCTCACCAAAGGTACTTCATGAATGGCCAATGTCGACTATGTACATCTAGTTGCAATCAAAATTACAATTACAGGTTACAGGTCATAATAAATGAGAAACTATCTTGGAATCCCCATGTCAATGAAGTTATTTAAAAATCAAACAAAACCTTAGGCTTTATAAAAAGAAACTTTTACAAATGTAACAAAGATATAAAACTAAAATGCTACCTCACCCTGGTGAGACCTATACTAGAATATGCATCTTCTGTATGGGACCCATCCACCAAAGAAAATATTGATAAGTTAGAACAAATCCAAAAAAGAGCTGCCAGATTCATTACTGGAGAATATTCAAAACTGACAAGAGTAACACCATTAGTTAAATTAAATCATTAAACCTTGAAACACTAGAGGATAGAAGAACCAAGAGTAAATTAGTAATTATACATAAGGCTATTAATTCTAATTTAGAAATACAACAAAGATAACTTAATACAACCCTCAGATAGACATAAAGATAAAAATACCTTTCTTATTCCATACCATAAACAAGAACAAACACATACAATACAAGTTTTCTTTCTTTCCGTCCGGTATTCGGGCGTGGAATGGGTTGCCTGAAGAAACCAGGAAAGCCAACACTTTATCATCATTTAAAACTCTAGTAAGAATACAGGACTAAACACAAACCATAGAAATACATAGGACGCAATAATCTTCTGTACAGAAGGAGCATCTGTAACATATAAGATAAGATAAGATACCACTGGTACATTGACATTACTTATTTCATTAAAATTAAACTAATCTGTCAGCCATTCAGAAAAAAACTAATGCTAATACTAATACTAATACTAAGCTGCCTACTAAGCCTTAAGCCTTAAGCTATTCATATTGCCTACTTACTACTTAGTCTACTACTACTACTCTACTAACTATTACTATTATTACTACTACTACTACTACTACTAAATTTGTAACTTAACTACTTTAACTGTTAACTAAGACTTACACTTAATACTAGTAATTGTATTTGATTCTTACTAATATTTACTAATACTAATAAATTTTAAAATAAATAAAAAATCTTGCCTTCGTCTTCGTCATCCTAATATAATATTTATTATAGAATAGTATAATATAGGCAATATAGCGCAAATGTGTGTTACAGAGACATTAAGGTAACGTCGATGCAAATATAACACATAACGGTGAATACGAATGTTGTAAACCTACATAACTTACTTACAACTTACGCTATAGCCTATTATCACTAGTATCACATGTCAAAACATCCAATATGAGTTGTTGTTTTTTTAAAGTCACATGATGTTAACGTCTTATCATGTGACAAAGCGGTGCGGGAAATTCCACGATTTAAATTTAACGGGAAAACTTTAGTTACAAAAATGTTGATGGATCAGGGTCAAGACTTCCTTTTGGGCAGAGAGCAAACTGTCATAATTACTAAATCTGCACTTATAACAGTTAACTCAAGAGTTCCACAAGGAACAGTGCTAGGTCACTTACTCTTTTTAATTTATATAATATAAATAATTTATCCAACAGTGCAACAGGAAAAAAAGTTAGGTTATTTATTTGCTGTTTGTATAATTTATAATCATTATAATCTATAGACTCAATAGACTATAGACTAAATCAGAAGAAGATAGCAAAATTTTACAAAAATACTTTAATGAATTGATAAAATTATAAGAAAATTATTAAAATGGGAGACTAACTTGAGTATGTCAATGTCTGGTAAAAGCGAAGTATGTCGACCGTGACGTCACGGTCATGGCGGCCTTCTTTGTTATAGGGGCCGTCCATAAATGACGTCACGCAATTTTGGCCGATTTTCACCCCTCCCACCCTTCGTCACGCGTCGTCACAAAAAAGCT
>MUZC01000830.1:180108-190560 GCA_002072015.1 Radix auricularia | reverse complement strand
CCCAGTGTATTGTACTGACCACTATGACCAGTGTATTGTACTGACCACTATGACCAATGTATTGTACTGACCCCAAAGACGTTGTCCCTCTTCAGCCACTTGATGAGTCTCTCCTCTCCCCTCTCCCCTATGATGGCACTGCCCACCAGCTTGGTCATTTTGGCTAAATTAAAACAAAGTCAGTTATTGGTCAGTCCAACTTGATGTAACAGTTTCAGGTAGTATTGACAGATATAATGTAGGTATTGATAGATATAATGAAGGTATTGATAGATATAATGTAGGTATTGATAGATATAATGTAGGTATTGATAGATATATTGTACGAATTTATAGATTATGTAGGAGCCAAGAAATATATTAGAATTAGAGGAATTGATAGATAATGAAATAATAGATAAATAATGGAAAAATTTATATCTTATAAAAATAAAAGCAGACTTTGTAAAGTAAAGATTCTTTTTTCATTGGTTTGCCTATTTTTTGTTGCTATAGTAATGTATTGCCACTACCATTTATTATCATAATTGTCTACACTTTTCATCATTACCTTTTCCTCTGAGAAGAATATAAAAGTCCTGAGCTATATGGCACTCCCTGATTATAACTTTATCAGCTGGAACCCTGCCAGGGATAGATGGCATAGATTCAGAAATTTCTTGACTCATTCCTTGAGTACAGAATATACTGTACCATGATATATAATATAATCTGTCTGATATATCGAACAGAAACTACAGTATAGAAGTACCAGATGATGTAATCTACCAGATGATATAATCTACCAGCTCTATCCCAAATGACCTCAAGTTATAGTGGTGTCAAAGGGGGGGGGGAGGCTACCATACGTACTCAATTAGCCAAGCTACTTGTGCTATTCTCCTTTGTGATGAGGTCGGATATTCAACAAAACTTCTCAACATCTGTAATGTTTTTACCACCTGTAAGTAGGAGGGGAAGTTTGCACTTATTCAATGTGCCTTAAGCACATACTACATTTTAAGATTGTACACCCCACATACTACATTTTAAGATTGTACACCCCACATACTACATTACTGACCTATTACAATGGTCATCTTAAGATTGTACAACCCACATACTACATTACTGACCTATTGCATAACACGTTTACAGAGCCTAGCATCCCGTGTCTATCCAGAATCTCAGTGCGGTTTCCGGTCTGGTCGGTCTACCATAGACATGGTGTTCTCCATACGACAGCTCCAGGAAAAATGTAGAGAGCAGCAGATGGCACCATACATTGCCTTTGTGGACCTTACAAAAGCCTTTGATTTCGTTAGTCGCAACGGGCCATTCCAAATACTGGCAAAATCGGCTGCCCCCCTCACCTACTTGCCATCATCAGACAGTTCCATGAAAATATGCAGAGCACATTTCTGTTCGATGGAGGTACGCCAGAAGCCTTTCCAGTCAGCAGCGGAGTTAAACAAGGTTGTGTACTCTCACCAACACTCTTCGCAATATTCTTCTCTGTTCTTCTTCGATACTCTTTCAAAAATAGCAGTGAGGGAATCTGGTTACATACCAGACCTAATAGAGGACTTTTCAACACTGCCCGCCTCCTAGCCAAGACCAAAATGACAGATGTCCTAATTCGTGAGCTACTATTTGCGGATGATGCGGCACTAACAGCACACGCAGAAACTGGTTTTCAACAACTCGTGTCAAGCTTCTCCAAAGCCTGCAAAGAATTTGGTCTGCAAATCAGCTTGAAAAAGACAAACATCATGGCCCAATACACTCAACCTCCTCCTACCATCAATATCAATAATGAAAACTTGGAGGTTGTGGACAGGTTCACCTACTTGGGGTCCAATGCCTCCAATACACTGTCCATTGAAGAAGAAATAAACAGCAGAATTGGCAAGGCAGCTGCAACAATGGCTAAACTAAATAAGCGGGTCTGGCAAAACACCAAGCTAACGGAGAAAACCAAACTGTGCGTCTATCGAGCCTGTGTCATCAGTACACTACTATATGGGAGCGAGACATGGACCACTTATACATCCCAAGAGCACAAGCTTAATAGCTTCCATTTGAGATGCCTGCGTCAAATCCTTGGTATTAAATGGCAAGACAAAGTGCCTAATAGTGAGGTCCTAACGCGTGCCAATACCCAAAGCATGTTCTCAATTCTTAGTGAAAGATGCTTGAGATGGCTAGGACATGTTAAAAGAATGAGCCCTGGCCACATCTCGAAAGACCTCCTGTATGGTGAACTTGATTTAGGAAAGAGGAAAACAGGTCTCCCACGCTTGCGATTTAAGATGTCTGCCAAAGGGACATGAAAGCAGCCAGAATACATACAAGTGACTGGGAGTGTAAGGCAGAAGACCGATCTACGTGGCGCACATTTGTCAAAGAGGGCGTCATAGTAGCCGAGGAGCGAAGAATGGAGGAGGCTGGCAGACAGAAGAGCTAGCAGAAAGGCCAAAACATTTGGAAACACAGAACTGGTGTGTAAAAACTGTGGCAAAGACTGTCACTCAAGGATAGGACTGCACAGCCACTCGAGAAAATGCAACCCAACCCAACGGTCATGCACCATCGTCTCGCGAGACGGAAGGATGCCGAATATTACATTGGTCATTTTAAGATTTCAATACTTACATCTGTAATTTCTTCATCACTGCGTTCAAACCAGGGCTTTGTTAGGGTCAGTTTGACCTCCATGCTGAAGGGCAGCTGTTGGTTAATGAAAAAATCTTAGTTGATGAAAAAATCTTAGTTGATGAAAAAATCTTAGTTGATAAAAAAATCTTAGTTGATGAAAAAATCTTAGTTGATGAAAAAATCTTAGTTGAAAAAATCTTAGTTGATGAAAAAATCTTAGTTGATGAAAAAATCTTAGTTGATGAAAAAATCTTAGTTGATGAAAAAATCTTAGTTGATGAAAAAATCTTAGGCCACCAAATACAAACATAGAATACATGAGGAATCTCTGCAGTCAATTAATTTACATTAAAAACAATTATAAAAATGCTGTAATTTGGTCTATGGGGGACTTAAATCTTCCAGATATAAATTGGAAAAAATATACAATCGATAGCCACCAAAATAATAAAGAAATTAATGAACATTTCTTAGACACAATAAATAACATAAACCTAGAACAGATAGTAAAAAAAGCAACTAGGAAAAACAAAATACTAGATTTATTCCTAACAAACAGACCAGGATTAGTAGTAGACTGCACAATAATTCCTGGGCTGTCTGACCATGATATTGTTAGGGTAACCAACACAATAAAAACTAAAATAAATAAGATGCCTAGAAGAACAATATATCTTTGGAATAAATGCAACTTAATAAAATTACACCAATCAGCTTCTAATTTCCAACAAAATTTCCTAAGTAAATTCAGCATAGTTAGCCCTGTAGAAGAAATATGGAAGGAAATAAAAACAAATCTAAAAACCATAATGGATCAGAATGTTCCAACAAAAATAACTTCAAATAGAATTAATAAATGCTGGTTCAATTTTAAACTTAAAAAGTATTGCAAACTAAAGGAGAATTTATTTAAGAAATTTAAGGCTACCAATTCAGAAAGGATACACAAAAAATACTTAAAAATTAAACACCTGACACAGAAACTTAGCCGTAACCTCCAAAATAATTATATAAACAGTGTGATAACTAAAGATAACAATAAAAACTTATGGTCCTTTATCAAATCTAAAAAAATGGAGCCTTCAGGTATAGCCACACTAAAAGACTCAAATAATAAAACCTATAATGATAATGAAAANAAGTGCCCGAGGATTGGAAATTAGCCTATGTAACGCCGCTCTTTAAGAAAGGTGATAAGTCAGACCCTGGTAATTACAGACCTGTATCACTTACTAGTATCACATGTAAATTACTGGAACACATAATATATAGCAGAATAGTTAACCACCTTGACAAATATAATGCCCTATGCCCACACCAACATGGCTTTAGAAAGAACAGATCATGTGAAACACAATTGATAGGCCTAATAGATGATCTATCAAAAGGCTTAGATAATAATGATCAAATAGATACAATATTACTAGACTTCTCAAAAGCATTCGACAAAGTTCACCACCTTAGTTTACTCAAAAAACTTAAATACTTTGGAATCTCAGGTCCCTTACATCACTGGATCCAAGATTTCCTATTGGGTAGGGAGCAAACTGTAATAATTAATGGTTCTAAATCTACACCAATAAAGGTTAACTCAGGAGTTCCACAAGGAACTGTCCTAGGTCCCTTACTATTTTTAATTTATATAAATGACTTACCCAACAATATCTCAACAGGAACTAAAGTTAGGTTATTTGCTGATGATTGTATAATCTATAGAACAATCAAGTCAGAACAAGATAGCAAAATTTTACAAAAAGACTTAGATGAATTAATAAAATGGGAAACTAACTGGAGTATGTCCTTCCACCCAGAAAAATGTCAACTGCTAAGAGTAACAAAGAAAAAGAAACAAATAAATTCAAAATATTTCATTCATGGAAAAGAACTAACCCAAACTAAAGATGCGAAATACTTAGGAGTCATAATAAATGAGAAACTATCTTGGAATCCCCATGTCAATGAAGTTATTAAAAAATCAAACAAAACCTTAGGCTTTTTAAAAAGAAACTTTTACAAATGTAACAAAGATATAAAACTAAAATGCTATCTCACCCTGGTGAGACCTATACTAGAATATGCATCTTCAGTATGGGACCCATCCACCAAAGAAAATATTGATAAGTTAGAACAAATCCAAAAAAGAGCTGCCAGATTCATTACTGGAGAATATTCAAAACTGACAAGAGTAACACCATTAGTTAAATCATTAAACCTTGAAACACTAGAGGATAGAAGAACCAAGAGTAAATTAGTAATTATACATAAGGCAATTAATTCTAATTTAGAAATACAACACAAAGATAACCTAATACAACCCTCAAATAGACATAAAGACAAAAACACCTTTCTTATTCCATATGCAAGAACAAACACATACAAGTTTTCTTTCTTTCCGTCCGGTATTCGGGCGTGGAATGGGTTGCCTGAAGAAACCAGGAAAGCCACCACTTTATCATCTTTTAAAACTCTAGTAAGAATACAGGACTAAACACAAACCATAGAAATACGTAGGACGCAATAATCTTCTGTACAGAAGGAGCGTCTGTAACATATAAGATAAGATAAGATAAGATGAAAAAATCTTAGTTGATGAAAAAATCTTAGTATGAAAAAATCTTAGTTGATGAAAAAATCTTAGTTGATGAAAACAGCAGCCAGAGTTTTTGTAAGTTCATTTATCATATTATTCTAACAATTTTTCATCACCTAAACACAATTGGTTGATAGAAATAGTTTTAATAAAGACTCACTCGTTTAGACAGTTTGTATTTTGCTGCATCGAAGACGAGCTTTGTTTTTCCCTCTCGGTGCCCGCCCCCAAACTTCATGAACGTGTTCTTGTGCTGTGCCTGCATGAACTGTGCCACGCTCTTCAAAATAAGTTTGGTGTCTCCTGAACTGTTAGACAACATCATGATGACAATATCATTACATGAACATCTTCATAGTCACATCATGATGACAATATCATTACATGAACTGTAAGACAACATTATGATGACAATATCATTACATGAACTGTAAGACAACATTATGATGACAATATCATTACATGAACTGTAAGACAACATCATGATGACAATATCATTACATGAACATCTTCATAGTCACATCATGATGACAATATCATTACATGAACATCTTCATAGTCACATCATCAATCAACAATGTGCAGCATACAACCAAAATTTGAAAACATATAACATCACTGTTCAACATACAACCGAAATTGTGCAACATATAACATCACTGTACAACATATAACATCACTGAAAAACATAAAACATCACTGTACAACATACAACCAAAATTTGCAATATACAACATCACAGTACAACATATAACATCACTGAATAACATACAACATCACTATACAAGATACAACATCACTGTACAATAACTTACATGACTGAGATGATGTGAAGGAATCTGTAGACACAGTGCACTAACTGTATAACATACAACATACAACATCACAGTACAACATAATGCTATAACTTACATGACTGAGATGATGTGAAGGAATCTGTAGACACAGCGCACTAACTGTATAACATACAACATACAACATCACAGTACAACATAAAACATCACAGTACAACATACAACATCACAGTACAACATACAACATCACAGTACAACATAATGCTATAACTTACATGACTGAGATGATGTGAAGGAACCTGTAGACACATCTCACTAACTGTATAACATACAACATACAACATCACAGTACAACATAATGCTATAACTTACATGACTGAGATGATGTGAAGGAACCTGTAGACACACCTCACTAACTGTATAACATACAACATACAACATCACAGTACAACATAATGCTATAACTTACATGACTGAGATGATGTGAAGGAATCTGTAGACACATCTCACTAACTGTATAACATACAACATACAACATCACAGTACAACATACAATATCACAGTACAACATAATGCTATAACTTACATGACTGAGATGATGTGAAGGAATCTGTAGACACATCTCACTAACTGTATAACATACAACATACAACATCACAGTACAACATAATGCTATAACTTACATGACTGAGATGATGTGAAGGAACCTGTAGACACACCTCACTAACTGTATAACTCTTCTGAAACGAAATCGAATCTGTCGGGAGGGAAAAAGGCGGAATGTAGGGACTTTTATAGTTAAATCAAATTCAACTAGGCTGATAGTTAATGAACAAATTAATCTTAGACTGATAGTTAATGAATAAATTAATCCTAGACTGATAGTTAAAGAACAAATTAATCCTAGGCTGATAGTTAAAGAACAAATTAATCCTAGGCTGATAGTTAATGAACAAATTAATCTTAGACTGATAGTTAATGAACAAATTAATCTTAGACTGATAGTTAATGAACAAATTAATCCTAGACTGATAGTTAATGAACAAATTAATCTTAGACCGATAGTTTATGAACAAATTAATCCTAGACTGATAGTTAATGAACAAATTAATCCTAGTCTGATAGTTAATGAACAAATTAATCTTAGACTGATAGTTAATGAAAAAATTAATCTTAGACTGATAGTTAATGAACAAATTAATCTTAGACTGATAGTTAATGAACAAATTAATCTTAGACTGATAGTTAATGAACAAAATAATCCTAGACTGATAGTTAATGAACAAATTAATCTTAGACTGATAGTTAATGAACAAATTAATCTTAGACTGATAGTTAATGAACAAATTAATCTTAGACTGATAGTTAATGAACAATTTAATCTTAGACTGATAGTTAATGAACAAATTAATCTTAGACTGATAGTTAATGAACAAATTAATCTTAGACTGATAGTTAATGAACAAATTAATCTTTGACTGATAGTTAATGAACAAATTAATCTTAGACTGATAGGTAATGAACAAATTAATCTTAGGTGGGTAGTAAATAACTATAACCCAAGTCAGGGAGTATCTTATCTTAAATCAGTGCTGTCCAACCCGCGGCCCGCGGACCTGTCTAAAATGGCCCGCCAAATCTTGGTACAATTTTTATTTTCTTTTTTTAAAAAATAAAGATTTTAAAAAAAATAAAGATAAAAAAAATACTTGTGTGATTCAGTAGTTTTGATTATTTTTTTTTTTTGGAGAAAACGTGAGAATTGTGGCATTTTTAATAAGATGGGGTGAGGTGCGGCAAAAGAGGTTGGTGGTTTGATAGATTTCTGTTCTGCGCGTGTCAAGTGAACCATTGGGAAACTTGTGGTAGCCTGAAATCCGATACAATCCTGAAATTCGTTATGCTGGTTTGGTCAGAGTGGGGTTAGGGCGGGGCCAAGGGTCGCTCAAAGGATTTGATTTGTAGCTACCTGGTCATCATAAGAATGCCAGTGTCTCCCAGGATTGGTTTTGATTACATTGATCACTGCAACTCCAAGTTCTGGAGGGAATGTTAATAATAGAACAAAGATAATAAAAATGACACCTAGGGCGTCCTAATGTTATTTGATGCTCCCAGATCACTGCAGAGGAATGTGAACAAGTTGAAATAAACCTAACTGTGTTCGGGGAAGGGGTGTGGAGTGGTGGGGGATAAATGCCCATCCTTTATTTTTAAAAGGAAAAAGACCAGTGGCTGGTATTTATTTTGAGAGTTTGACCCATTCTAGGATTATAACGCAGAATAAAAGTTGTGTTTGTGGTATCAGTGCAATTCACTTATGAAGAAGTTCTGAGAGATAACAGGAACGATTTTTTATAGGACATTTGTTTCTAAAAAGAAAAAGCCAATATGGCGAGTAGGAAACGAAAAGTTACAGAAGAGAATCGTACTTTTAACTCTTCGTGGGAACTCGAATTTTTGTTTTCTCTGTTTAATTAAAGGCCAGTGTGTTTGATTTGTCAGGCTACTATTTCTGTTATCAAAAAGGCAATCTACAGAGACACCACAAGTCAGTGCATGCTGATTTTGATAACAAATATCCGAAAGGAACAAAGCTGAGAGAAGACAAAATTAGTTCTTTAAAGAAGAATTTAAATGGCCAGCAAAATGTTTTCCGCTGGATTTTGAGTTCAAGTGATTGTGCTACTGGAGCGTCTTTTAAAATTAGCTGGTTATTAAAAAGAAACAAAAATTGTTTATTGATGGTGAAATGGTTAACTCTGTTTTCAAGAATGTGTTGATTCATTATTTTCTGAGTTTAAAAACAAGGACGAAAAAAAGAAACAAATATCTTTTCTTCAGCTTTCCTACCAGACTGTTGCAAAGCGTGTTGAAAGTATGTCCGGTGATGTATTGGAGCAGTTGCTTACAGGTTTTAAAAAACGCTTCTGGCTTCAGTCTGGCATTGAATGAATCATGTGATATCACTGACACAGTCTAACTTATAGTTTGGGTTTGGTTTGACAAGGGGCAGACATTTAAATAAGAATTACTGACACTAATTCCATTAAAAAATACAACCCGTGGTGAGGATGTATGTAAAGCACTGAAGGCATTTCTATTAAAGAACAACATCGATTTGAGGAAGCTTATTTCTGTTACAACGGATGGTGCCCCAGCAATGATAGGAAGGAACGTTGGACTCATTGGTTTGCTGACGGCTGATAATGATTTTCCAGAAAATAGCAAGTACAGTTCCAAGCCAAATATCACATTAGAGATGTGTTACAGTTTTTATTAAAGTTATTTTTCGTATTGATGATGAGACAAAGTTACATAAGGTAGGAAGTAGATCTATTTATAAAATAAATAATTTTCTTGAGACGTTAATTGCGGCCCGGGGCCTCTTAGGGGGAAAAAATTTGGCCCGTGTCGTGTACCGTTGTCTAGGGTTTTAGGTCCCGAGGCTTACACTCCAACACTGTTGTACAATTAATGCAACACAAGTCCTTTTTAACAGCAAACCTTCTTTATTTACATTCCAAGACACTTGTCAACTATGTACACTTCTGGTCTTCTCACTAACACATATCTCCGTGTCTCTCAGTTACCATCTAGCCCCGCTGTACAGTCCTACAGCCTAACACGGCAGCTCTAACAGCTGCGGTAATCTCGTGTTCTGACACCGGTGACTTGTCTACACCCCACTGCTCTCTACAACATAACTCCTTGTCCGTCTCTGTCTTACACAGCGAGACCCACGAGTTATATACCCGGGGTCTCTGGACATACCTTGCGTGCCCTGAGCAAACGCTCCCCTCGTGACATGAACTCGAGTGAACTCGTTCAGAGTTCAAAACATGAGCCCGTGACCAGGCAATATTCCAAATGACAACCCCAGTGGTTCTCATACCCCTGACATATCCCCCCTCTTCCCTTAGATTCTACTCCCAGTAGAATCTTTTATTTACAACATCAACAAAAATAGTCAGGGTATGGAATCACTGCACATCATAATACATTATTATATACTTCGTTAAAAGAAAAAATTCTCATAGTGAATGCATAGCCAGAGTTTAAAATCATAATCATAACTCCAATCATATATGTATCATAATCCCATGGCAAACTCTTCATGAGAGCTATCCTTATTTATACATTAATATAATTCATACAATATACTTATATATATACTCAATCTCAGGGAAACCAATACAAATAATTTTACAACTTAAGTACACTAAGCAATCAGGGAAAACGTATAGTGCTTGTCCACCTAGTGGGACCCTCCTACTGGAGCACTTCATGCTCTATATAATCATCCTGAGAATCTTTAAATTCCCCATAGAGGGACCTGCATGGAGCAGTCATTGCTCCCCTACGAATCTTTAGAGTCCCCATAGAGGGACTTCCCATGTATATTTAATGTCCCCATGGTGCGTGGGACGC
>MUZC01000830.1:94572-107847 GCA_002072015.1 Radix auricularia | reverse complement strand
TCTCTTGTACTAGACGTGACTTAGACTGTCAGAGGTTCTCTTGTACTAGACATGACTTAGACTGTCAGAGTTTCTCTTGTACTAGACATGACTTAGACTGTCAGAGGCTCTCTTGTACTAGACGTGACTTAGACTGTCAGAGGTTCTCTTGTACTAGACATGACTTAGACTGTCAGAGGTTCTCTTGTACTAGACATGACTTAGACTGTCAGAGGTTCTCTTGTACTAGACATGACTCAGACCGTCTGAGGTTCTATTGGGCAACAAGTGACTTAGACTGTCAGAGGTTCTCTTGTACTAGACATGACTCAGACCGTCTGAGGTTCTATTGTGCAACAAGTGACTTAGACTGTCAGAGGTTCTATTGTA
Source organism: Radix auricularia (assembly GCA_002072015.1). Taxonomy (NCBI): domain Eukaryota; kingdom Metazoa; phylum Mollusca; class Gastropoda; family Lymnaeidae; genus Radix; species Radix auricularia. The sequence continues at coordinate 107,478 of MUZC01000830.1, read as the reverse complement.
CAACAAGTGACTTAGACTGTCAGAGGTTCTATTGTACTAGACATGACTCAGACCGTCTGAGGTTCTATTGTGCAACAAGTGACTTAGACTGTCAGAGGTTCTCTTGTACTAGACATGACTCAGACCGTCTGAGGTTCTATTGTGCAACAAGTGACTTAGACCGTCAGAGGTTCTATTGTACAACAAGTGACTTAGACTGTCAGAGGTTCTATTGTACAACAAGTGACTTAGACTGTCAGAGTTTCTATTGTACAACAAGTGACTTAAACCGTCAGAGGTTCTATTGTACAACAAGTGACTTAGACTGTCAGAGGTTCTATTGTACAACAAGTGACTTAGACTGTCAGAGGTTCTATTGTACAAAAAGTTACTTAGACCGTCAGAGGTTCTATTGTACAACAAGTGACTTAGACTGTCAGAGGTTCTATTGTACAACAAGTGACTTAGACCGTCAGAGGTTCTATTGTACAACAAGTGACTTAGACCGTCAGAGGTTCCCCTGTAGTGTACACCATGTCAGAGGTTCTCAGTAAGTATTCTTGGGCCACGAACATTACTTTAGCTGTCAGATGAATGAAACATTTCATCCTCAAGCTGTTTTAAAGGGGCCATGCTATGAAAGCTTTGTTTACCAATTTTAATGGCTGCCAAATCTCATACATTGTACATATACCCCACATGGTATGACGTCATATACCAACGTGGTCTGATGGCCGAGTTTCTGACACGTGACTCACGCTTGGCGTGACGTCACTAATGCTAAGTGAGCATCCACTCCACATTTGTAATCTAAATCAAAATGGTCGCCGTAATTACAAATTCAGTTGCAGAGGAATTTAATTTCTCCATGTTCGACAGATGTCTCCCCACGCATCAGTTGCACATCAATTGTTGTTAGCCTCAGGGACTTGACACCTCCACAACCTACACACCACCACTGATGTACTTGACACATTTACAACCTACACACCACCACTGATGTACTTGACACATTTACAACCTACACACCACCACTGATGTACTTGACACATTTACAGCCTACACACCACCACTGATGTACTTGACACATTTACAACCTACACACCACCACTGATGTACTTGACACATTTACAACCTACATACCACCACTGATGTACTTGACACCTCCACAACCTACACACCACCACTGATGTACTTGACACCTCCACAACCTACACACCACCACTGATGTATTTGACACCTCCACAACCTACACACCACCACTGATGTACTTGACACATACACAACCTACACACCATCACTGATGTACTTGACACCTCCACAACCTACACACCATCACTGATGTATTCATTCATCTAATGACAACCTACACACCATTACTGATGTACTCATGCTTTTAATGATTGATGGATAATGATCCAGTATTTGAGGACCTCTGACATCAGAGTTTATACAAAGACTTGAATGGCGGAGACATTGACCACTGGTCATACCGCGCGGAGCAAGCCACTTACCATGACCTTTGACCTAAAAAAACCAATTACCTTTGGCCTTATAAAACCATAACCTTTGACCATAAACAACCATGATCTTTGACCTTTTAAATCCTTGATCTTTGACCTTATATACAATGATCTTTGACATTATATACCATGATCTTGTACCTTATAAAACCATGATCTTTTCATAGTTCTCGTGGCCAGTAACCAAGCGAACACCCCATTGTGCTCAACACCACACGCATTAACAGATTCAACCACAAGATATGCACCAACAACTAACTCACCTACAGACGCACTAAAATATTCGCTCCAACAGACATACTCTGACGCAGCAAGTTCACATAAACATCTTGAACGCTGTTCCGACCGGTGAAATTCATTAACATTTTCTGCCTCGTTCTGACATAAGAATGTCTAGATGGTCACGCGACAAGGGCATCAGTCTTTGTTCCAAAAATTCTGCCCCCGGGATCTGCATTTCCTGGTGGCACCTCGCCATTCAGTGCCACTTTGCTGTCAATAGTTTTGTTTAACCTGGGGGGGGGGGGGTAGCCATACAGCGCCACTTATTCTCAAACCAGATCAGAACATTCTCAAACCAGATCAGAACATTCTCACACCAGATCAGAAAATTCTCAAACCATATCAGAACATTCTCAAACCAGATCAGAATATTCTCAAATCAGATCAGAACAATCTCAAACCAGAACAGAATATTCTCAAAGCAGATCAGAATATTCTCAAATCAGATCAGAACATCCTCAAACCAGATCAGAATATTCTCAAAGCAGATCAGAACATTCTCAAACCAGATCAGAACATTCTCAAACCAGATCAGAACATTCTCAAACCAGAACAGAACATTCTCAAACCAGATCAGAACATTCTCAAACCAGATCAGAACATTCTCAAACCAGATCAGAACAATCTCAAACCAGATCAGAACATTCTTAAACCAGATCAGAACATTCTCAAACCAGATCAGAACATTCTCAAAGCAGATCAGAACATTCTCAAACCAGATCAGAACATTCTCAAACCAGATCAGAACATTCTCAAACCAGAACAGAACATTCTCAAACCAGATCAGAACATTCTCAAACCAGATCAGAACGTCCTCAAACCAGATCAGAACATTCTCAAACCAGATCAGAACATTCATAAACCAGATCAGAACATTCTCAAACCAGATCAGAACATTCTCAAACCAGATCAGAACATTCTCAAACCAGATCAGAACGTCCTCAAACCAGATCAGAACGTCCTCAAACCAGATCAGAACATTCTCAAACCAGAACAGAACTTCCTCCAATATGTGGGTATTCGCACCGACATTCTCTTGCCGAAGATGTTTACCAAGTTACTGAGTCACGTGATGACTTATAGTTTAAATAGTTGATGAATTTGATTGGTTCCTACAACTTAGGTTGATGAATTTGATTGGTTCATACAACTTAGGTTGATGAATTTGATTGGTTCCTACAACTTAGGTTGATGAATTTGATTGGTTCCTACAACTTACGTTGATGAATTTGATTGGTTCCTACAACTTAGGTTGATGAATTTGATTGGTTCATACAACTTAGGTTGATGAATTTGATTGGTTCCTACAACTTAGGTTGATGAATTTGATTGGTTCCTACAACTTAGGTTGATGAATTTGATTGGTTCCTACAACTTAGGTTCAGGGTGAAACTGGCCAACTGCACATTGAGTATGTAGTAGTCAGTGGAGTGTTGCGGAAATGGCAAGTCTGAGGTCCTGACAATGAACTTGTGTCTGAAGTCAGACTCAGACAACTTTAACAATATGGGGTGGGGTGGGGGAGAGGCAAGCAACCCAACACACAAAAGATACACATCACTAACAACAAACACACCACGGGCACACTTCACACCGCCGACACATTACACACCGCTGACACACTACACACCGCTGACACACTACACACCGCTGACACACTACACACCCCTGACACACTACACACCACTGACACACTACACACCACTGACACACTACACACCACTGACACACTACACACCACTGATACACTACACACCTCTGACACTCTACACGCCACTGACACACTACACACCACCGGCACACTACACACCGCTGACACATTACAAACTGCACGTCCACTGACACATCGGACTCTCCTCACTCACATACGCGATAGTAGTCTTGTAACCCAGACAACGATTTGAACCCACGCACACCCCTGGCTACACCCCTCCCCCCTTACCCCAATGTCTCCTCTCTCTTTGCACGGCTTTTACTTATCTTCCCCCTTTCCATCAGCCAGCATCTCCAGCTAAAACCTAAACGTTTAAAAAATCATCTCTCCATCTTTGGTTGCATGTCAACCTGAACACACAAAAATGTACGCAATGAAAAATTGGTTTACAATGACGTCATACATTTTTGCGTGTGGTCTCTCTATAGTTGTTTAAAAAGGAGGGGGGGCGAAGTGGGGTGGATGTTTGTTGGAAAGGAAGAGGATATTTTCGAAGTATTTCTTACATTTGTTCAAATGACAAAAATGGACAATCGACAGCTTTTGGGTCTAAAAACAAATAAAACGAACCAAACAACAAACAAAAAACCACATCCCAATGTTGACAGCTGAGGATAGGCTCCCCTTACACCCAAACTCTCGACTGATGTGCACAAAGACGTGATGGCTTCGAGAGTAAAACGTTGCCAAATGCTAAAATACGCATCTCTATCATTTAAGAGATAATGCAAGTGCTGAATTAAACAGATGGCTAGGAGAGTTCAGCACTTGAACGAGTCGGTGTAATTTGACGTAATTGAATGAAACCCACTTGAGTTGAATATATGGAAAATCTTTTCAAATTCTTTGTGTGTATGTCGACTTCATGTCAACATATTATGGAGACAAAGATGGAATGGCATGTGGCATGTGTTATGTAGTGCAGTCTGCGCGCCAGATTGCTAACATATGTAGGCATATGTGACGTCACATTAATATGTTGCCACATGTGATGTCAGGCCAATATGTGGCCACATGTGATGTCAGGCCAATATGTGACCACTATGTGATGTCAGGCCAATATGTGGCCACTATGTGATGTCAGGCCAATATGTGGCCACTATGTGATGTCAGGCCAATATGTGGCCACTATGTGATGTGAGGCCAATATGTGGCCACTATGTGATGTCAGGCCAATATGTGGCCACTATGTGATGTTAGGCCAATATGTGGCCACTATGTGATGTGAGGCCAATATGTGGCCACTATGTGATGTCAGGCCAATATGCGGCCACTATGTGATGTCAGGCCAATATGTGGCCACTATGTGATGGCAGGTCAATATGTGGCCACTATGTGATGTCAGGCCAATATGTGACCACTATGTGATGTCAGGCCAATATGTGGCCATTATTGCACGTAGAATTATTGAGTGTGTCATGACAAGTTTGACAAGCTAACATTTGGTCCCCACATAACCACTAACACTAGAAGGGGGCCCATCAACAACTAATAGGGGGCCCAACAACATTAGAAGGGGCCCATCAACTCTAGAAGGGGGCCCTCCCACACTAGAAGGTGGCTCACCAACACTAGAGTGGGGCCCACCAACACTAGAAGGGGGCCCACCAACACTAGAAGGTGCCCACCAACACTAGAAGGGGGCCCATCAACACCAGAAGAGAGTAAGATTGAGCAATCTAACATTTCGTCCCCATATCCCCACCAGCACCAGCGGGGAGGGGACCACCAACAGGGCTCAAAATTAAAAGATAAACTTTACAGTTACGTCGTGTCTACCAAAGGAGGAGACATGCGTCACGTGATCTCTATTAATAAAGTCCAAACATGGAACAGATCATTCTTATCTCAGTACAAGCAGACGTAGGACCCGTGCCCCCCCCCCCCCACCACACAGACACATGTCGTGGGTTGTAGCAAGGTCTTTGGGGTCTTAGATTTAAACAGAAACTCTTTAAACTGATCTGCTTATTGACTTATTGGACTTTGACTTTGTGAGATATTGTTGGGGATGGGAGACCCTTCATATCCCCTCCCCCCATACTTACTTCCTTGTTGGAGAAGATATGACGGGGATTGAAATAGGCGCGACTTTGGAAAACTCAGGTCTTTAATAGGACAACTGACCAGTCTTAAATAGTATACCTGACCAGTCTTAAATAGTATACCTGACCAGTCTTAAATAGGACACCTGACCAGTCAAAAATAAGACAACTGACCAGTCTTAAATAGGACAACTGACCAGTCAAAGATAAGACAACTGACCAGTCTTAAATAGGACTACTGACCAGTCTTAAATAGAATAACTGACCAGTCTTAAATCGGACAACTTACCAGTCTTAAAGAGGAAAACTGATCCGTCTTAAATAGGACAACTGACCAGTCGTTAATATTATAACTGATCAGTCTTTAATATGATAACTGACAAGTCTTTAATAGGACAACTGACCAGCCTTAAATAGGACAACTGACCAGTCTTAAATAGGACAACTGACCAGTCTTAAATAGGACAACTGACCAGTCTTTAATAGGACAACTGGCCACTCTTAAATAGGACAACTGACCAGTCTTAAATAGGACAACTGACCAGTCTTAAATAGGACAACTGACCAGTCTTAAATATGACAACTGCCCAGTCTTTAATATGATAACTGACCAGGCTTTAATAGGAAAACTGAACAGTCTTAATAGGACAACTAACCATTCTCAAATAGTACAACTGACCAGTCTTAAATAGGACTACTGACCAGTCTTAAATAGGACTACTGACCAGTCTTAAATAGGACAACTGACCAGTCTTAAATAGGACAACTAACCAGTCATAATTAGTATACCTGACCAGTCTTAAATAAGACAACTTACCAGTCTTAAATAGGACAACTGACCAGTCTTAAATAGGACAACTGACCAGTCTTTAATAGGACAACTGACCAGTCTTAAATAGGACAACTGACCAGTCTTAAATTGGACAACTGATCAGCTCTTGGTGTTCACGTGTTCCGCAAACTGTAGCGGTAAATCTGGATACTGTAGACTAGCCCCATTTACTCTTTATATCAAAGTGTAATATGCCGATTTGACCAAGTTACACCAGAATAGACCAATAATGCCTACTGGACCAAGTTACATTATAGAATAGACCAGTAATGTCGATTGGACCAAGTTACACTATAGAATAGACCAGTAATGCCAACTCGACCAAGTTATATAGAATAGACCAGTAATGCCGATTGGACCCAAGTTTCCGGCTGTGTTTCATCTCCTGATGTCCATCACTTAACACCTCATTCAAGCGAGATAAGCCGTGAGAGCTCACGACTGGATTGTCCAGCTCACATGCTGGGTCCAGACCAACACTTGTTTGAAGTTAGCCACTCGAATCCAAGTGGTCAGCTCGTAATATGTAATCACAAAGGGACCACGCGCCGTGTCCACTACACTTTTCTTTGATACCACTCGACGCCACTCCACTATGCCACAGCCATTCACAGCACCACAGTCGCCATATCTGTCTTCCTTGTGAGTAACACTCGACACAGTTGCCATAGTCTAGGGAACACAGGGAACACACTTTAATGCACGGATATCAAAGATTGCCTCACAGTCAGACTGAGATCAAAGCTTTTCACACAGTCAGACTGAGATCAAAGATTGTCTCACAGTCAGACTAAGATCAAAGATTGTCTCACAGTCAGACTGAGATCAAAGATTGTCTCACAGTAAGACTGAGATCAAAGATTGTCTCACAGTCAGACAGAGATCAAAGATTGTCTCACAGTCAGACAGAGATCAAAGATTGTCTCACAGTCAGACAGAGATCAAAGATTGTCTCACAGTCAGACTGAGATCAAAGATTGTCTCACAGTCAGACAGAGATCAAAGATTGTCTCACAACTAGACAGATCTAAGATTGTCTCACAGTCAGACTGAGATCAAAGATTGTCTCACAGTCAGACATAGATCAAAGATTGTCTCACAGTCAGACTGAGATCAAAGATTGTCTCACAGTCAGACTGAGATCAAAGATTGTCTCACAGTCAGGCAGAGATCTAATATTGTCTCACAGTCAGACAGAGATCAAAGATTGTCTCACAGTCAGACAGAGATCAAAGATTGTCTCACAGTCAGACAGAGATCAAAGATTGTCTCACAACTAGACAGATCTAAGATTGTCTCACAGTCAGACAGAGATCAAAGATTGTCTCACAGTCAGACTGAGATCAAAGATTGTCTCACAGTCAGACAGATGTCTGTCAAGCTTTGATGACCTTCAGTAATCTCTGTTCAGGGGAAATAACCTCTGTCCTTACGTCAAGTAGGTCTATGCAGCACTCCCCCCCACCCCCACAACGGTCCAAGGGCACCAAGTTCCAGATTGGCACAGTTAGGTACCTCATTTAGGCAAGGGATTAACTCTAATCTCTCGTGACACTTTCTGTCAAACTTTGTTCACCGTGACAATGACAGAGTCAAACCATTGACAGGCCTTCAAAGACAATGTCATAATGGGCGGCTACAGGACCATATTCTCAAAGCCAGGGCCGGTCTAAACAATTGCGGGGCCCTATGCAGCATTGTGTGCGAAACGGATTGCGCGGGGCCCAGGCATAAGTAATTAATAAGAATAATAAGAAAAATTAAGATAGGCGTGGACTATGAAAGTGCGGAGGTTGCAGTGGCCTAAAACCACATATGGCTAAAGGGCCATGTTCTCAAAGCACATGTCATATGGCTAAAGGGCAATGTTCTCAAAGCACATGTCATATGGCTAATGCCCATGTTCTCAAAGCACATGTCATATGGCTAAAGGACCATGTTCTCAAAGCACATGTCATATGGCTAAAGGCCCATGTTCTCAAAGCACATGTCATATGGCTAAAGGCCCATTTTCTCAAAGCGCATGTCATATGGCTGTAGGGCTATGTTCTCAAAGCACAAGTAAATGACTCAAAGGTCTATGTTCTCAAAGAACGTCATATGGCAATAGGGCCATGTTCTCTAACCACATGTCATATAGCTACAGGGCCATGTTATCAAAGCACAAGTAATATTGCTCAAAGACCATATTCTCAAAGCGCATGTCATATGGCTAAAGGGCCATGTTACCAAAGCACGTGTCATATGGCTAAAGGGCCATATTCTCAAACTGCATGTCATATGGCTGAAGGGTCATGTTCTCAAACCACATGTCATATGTCTGAAGGGCCATATTCTCAAACCACATGTCATATGGCTAAAGGGCCATGTTCTCAAAGCACGTCATATGGCAATAGGGCCATGTTCTCAAACCACATGTCATATAGCTATAGGGCCATGTTCACAAAGCACATGTCATATGGCAATAGGGCCATGTTCTCAAAGCACATGTCATATGGCTAAAGGCCCGTATTCTCAAACCACATGTCATATGGCTATAGGGCTATGTTTTCAAACAACATGTCATATGGCTAAAGGGCCATGTTCTCAAACCACATGTCATATGGCTAAAGTGCCATGTTCTCAAAGCACATGTCATATGGCTAAAGGCCCATATTCTCAAACCACATGTCATATGGCTATAGGGCTATGTTCTCAAACAACATGTCATATGGCTAAAGGGCCATGTTCTCAAAGCACATGTCATATGGCTAAAGGACCATGTTCTCAAACCACATGTCATATGGCTAAAGTGCCATGTTCTCAAAGCATATGTCATATGGCTAAAGGGCCATGTTCTCAAACCACATGCCATATGGCTAATATTCTCAAACCACATGTCATATGGCTATAAGGCCATATTCTCAAACCACATGTCATATGGCTATAAGGCCATATTATCAAACCACATGCCATGTGGCAATATTAAAACCAGAAAATTTCGTGAATGATTGAGCAAACGCTGTGCTGAAAAAAACAGATATTCACTTTGATATTTTTAACCCGCTTCCTCCTCATTTTACTCAACGACCTTTCATCACATTTTAACACAGCCCCCACCCGCTGTTTTCACGTGTTACCTACTTCTGCACCACCTCCCCTTCCCCTATACTCACACCCCTCAGTCCGATTGCGCTCAAACTAAAACGGCGGTTCATGTGGCCACGCCCAGTTCGAGCAGACGAAGATCAATGAAATGTTTACTCCCAACTACCCGCATTCCTGGTCACGGTACTCAGAAAGCGATTTCACGGTGCGCCCCCCACCCCAACCCCACGAAACCACCCCACCCCTCGGCCTACCTCACNCCCCCCCCGCCACTACCATCCCTTCAGCCCACGTGGACGTGAATCACTGGGGGTAAGCTGTGAAAACTATCATCTATTTATAGCTCTGGCCCTTCATAATAATGTGCGCCATTAACATGGCGAGCACTCACTTGTCATAGTTACAGTTGTACAAGGGTTCTCAAAGTCTGCCACATGGGACAGGGAAGTGTTCACTTGTCATAGCTACAGTTGTACAGGGGTTCTCTAACTCTGCCACATGGGACAGGGAAGTGTTCACTTGTACAGGGGTTCTCTAAGTCTGCCACATGGGACAGGGAAGTGTTCACTTGTACAGGGGTTCTCTAACTCTGCTACATGGGACAGGGAAGTGTTCACTTGTACAGGGGTTCTTAAACTCTGCTACATGGGACAAGGACGTGTTCACTTGTCATAGCTACACTTGTACATGGGTTCTCTAACTCTGCCACATGGGACAGGGAAGTGTTCACTTGTACAGGGGTTCTCTAACTCTGCTACATGGGACAGGGAAGTGTTCACTTGTACAGGGGTTCTCTAAGTCTGCCACATGGGACAGGGAAGTGGTCACTTGTACAGGGGTTCTTAAACTCTGCTACATGGGACAAGGACGTGTTCACTTGTCATAGCTACACTTGTACAGGGGTTCTCTAGCTCTGGTACATGGGACAGGGAAGTGTTCACTTGTACAGGGGTTCTCTAACTCTGCTACATGGGACAGGGAAGTGGTCACTTGTACAGGGGTTCTTAAACTCTGCTACATGGGACAAGGACGTGTTCACTTGTCATAGCTACACTTGTACAGGGGTTCTCTAACTCTGGTACATGGGACAGGGAAGTGTTCATTTGTACAGGGGTTCTCAAAGTCTGCTACATGAGACATTTAAAGACTGTGTAAATAAACTGATTGAACTATGAATCTATTTAAAGGCTGTGTGAAATAAACTGATAGAAGTCTTGAACCCCTTACAACAGTGAAGCACCTCACCTAAATAAATTTGAAATACTTGTACACAAATATTCTAATCTTTAAATCAAGTATTCCACATTGGTATTTTGTTGTTTTACATTACAGAGAAGGTCGCAGGTCGTAGGTCATAGGTCATAGGCTACCAACCTGCCAAGAAAAAAAATCTGTAGTCCCGGCTCCACAGGCCGCTGGTTACAAGAACTACATACTAGATAAATATAAAGTGATAGCCATACATACATTAAAGATTAATTTTAAGAGTTAACAGGACAGCACAAAATATGAGAAAAAAATTACTGGCAATGTTTACATTAGAAACAGACATACAGATATCTACACATATGAATATCCATTTTTTTTTACAAATGAACAGTCAGAGACTGTATACAGGGGCGGATTAAGACTGCACGGGCCACGGCTGCAATCAAACGGGGCCCTATCCAGCCAGCGTTCCTTAAAATAAAATGATTGTTAACGGCTAATATATGACTGTAACTAAATAATAATGAAAAAAATAAAAATAAACGAACACGAAGAAATAACTATTTGAATTGTTTGCGGTACGTTACAATTGAGTGTGAAAAGAAAAATTTACATTTCCACTGCTGGGAATACAACCCGACACGAGTTGCATCACATCACGTGCCTGTGCTTTCTCCACACGGCCAGCGGAACTTGACTAAACGGGGAAATTTTAAAAATATAAACTATATTTTATGCTATGTTCTCTAAGTGAGCCAATTAAATCAAGTTTTATCTACTATTAAGACTGAATCGCAATTAGTTGTATAGATCATATTTATAAATGTATCGAATTTATTATATTTTCAAGAGTTCGTGCAAACATTTGTACACTTTTATTATAAAGTATAAAAAGTTTGGGGCCCCCGAACCGTCGGGGGCCCCTGGCTTTAGCCCGCTCAGCGCCCCCCCCCACCTTAATCCGCCATAGACTGCAGAGAGTTCAGTTTTACAGCGTCTCTCCAGTGGCCTGTTTGCACTTGTTCAAAAAGTTATTTGGCCAGTCGCAGTTAGCTGTTCATTTGATTTTAGTTACAAGTTAATATCAATTTTTGTTCGGAAGAGCATCAATACCAGCTTTAATGCTTGCACTTGATTCTTCCTGATTTTTCTGGAAACATTTCTTTGAATCTGGCATTAAAAATATAGGCATCGGCAAGATATTGCTTTCTTTAAATAAGAAGGGTGGTTTGGGGGGGGGGGGTCTTTACTGAACTGAATTGCCGATTCCTAGAGCAAAGTAATAAATAATAAGCAAAACTATTTTTTACTCTACTAATTTAGCAGTAGTTGTAATTTTTGCATTAAACTATTTTTAAGAAAAAAATTGTTATCACTGAACCCACCACTTTCAATAGGTATCTGGGTCTGGCACAGATTGAAAATGTTTTGCCACTCGGTGATTGCCGATTAAATAAGAGTTATTCTGAAATCCGAAACTGTTTCTAAAACGAGGTATAACATGTTTTTTCTTTTCTTTTTTAGACAGACTAGTATTAGTATTAGTAATATCTCTCGCAAGCTCAGTCGATGGAAAAGCTTATTCAGCAGGTTTTTAAAATGTTTCCACTTCATAAAAGTCACAGAGCAACTGAATTATTTTTTTATTAGCCTGGTAAAAGGATTTATGTACGATAGGATGGCAAAAACAGCTTCGAGCAGTGGTTCTCAAACTTTTTGGGATTCAAGGACCACTTGAAAAATGTGTGTCTTAGCCGTGGAACATTACTGAAGATTGTCCTACTGCCATGCTGAAAATCTTTATATAATAATTAGGCCTGTGGAAATTAATTATTAATTTCTCGATTAATCTGTAAAAAATTTAATCGATAAAATAGCCATTAAATTTTTTTGAAACGTTGTAAGCAATTCTTTCTAGTTATTAGATCTAATACATAATTAATAATTAATAATAGCTTGCTTTTTTACGTTTAAACTTCTCCATTTAAAAAAAAAAGATTTTTAAATGTAAACTTTAAAATAAACTGTTTTTATAAGGATAATGATATAAAAAATTAAACATTGTTTTTACTTAATTAACAATAACAAAATTTAATTTCATTGACATTATGTTGAACTACTTATATTTAAATTAAAAAATGCCAATTCAGTGGCGTAGCTAGAGCTTTTGCCGCCCGGGGCGGTCTCAAATATGCCGCCCTTTTAGGGGCCAACCATAAATGACTTCACGCACTG
>MUZC01000830.1:45538-78054 GCA_002072015.1 Radix auricularia | reverse complement strand
TATCAATGTCATATGTCCCATTGAAGATTGTTCCAATCACTTTCTCATTGACGATTGTTCCAATCACTCTCTCATTGACGATTGTTCCAATCACTCTCTCATTGAAGATTGTTCCAATCACTCTCTCACTGAAGATTGTTCCAATTACTCTCTCATTAAAGATTGTTCCAATCACTCTCTCATTGAAGATTGTTCAATCACTCTCTCACTGAGCTCCCCATTAAGATTAACCCCGTTCTATTTATAGCCCTTTGATGGCGGCCCAGTGCAAACCTAGAGTACATTTCATCACTTGACATCATTTCCGTGTGTGACGACCCTAGGGTCAGTACTGGCCAAGTGGTCCTTTGATTTCGCGTACTGGCGAGATAGCCTTTTTTATGAATGGTCGAAAGTCGCAACCAGCTGCGCAATTAGAGTCGTTTCAAACCAGTGCTGACAAACTGCGATGTTTTATCCCCCGGGGCCACTCTTCTATTTCAGACCACATAATGACTTTGGGTGACCTCTACGACAAAGAACCAGTGTTAGTATTTATGTAATAGTTAGTGTCATAACCGAATTGTTTTTGGTGTTATTTTTTTACACCCAAAAAATAGCGGAAGTGACGTAATTGTTGGCTCATTATCTAAGACTTTCTTTCTAATTGCTCGTCCATCTTGTTGGCCGTTAACTGTGGCTCGACATTTCCGTTGCGTTTTTGTTAAACAATTCGACGTGCCGGGCCGGTCAAAGCTCAATGGACAGTGAGGAGGGGAGGAAACGGGGGCTCATGACAACTTTGTTTTTGTTGGTGTGGCCAGGCGCGGGTTGCCAGGTTATGTGTGCCAGGTTGGGTTTGACCAGTTGAGTTGCCCGGGTTGGTTTGTCCAGGTTGTCTAAGAATGCATTTCCCACGTGAATATCATAATCATTTGCCACCTGAATATCATAATCATTTGCCACCTGAATATCATAATCATTTCCCCACCTGAATATCATAATCATTTCCCACCTGAATATCATAATCATTTCCCACCTGAATATAATAATCATTTCCCACCTGAATATGTCAATCATTTCACACCTGAATATCATAATCATTTCCAATCCTGAATATCATTATCATTTCCCTCCTGAATATCATAATCATTTCCAATCCTGAATATCATAATCATTTCCCTCCTGAATATCATAATCATTTCCTCTTTTGATAACCGCGCACTTATCGAGAATTAAGAATTTAAAAACATAAAAAATAAGATACAAAAAAATAATATTTAAATTTTCCAATTACATGAATGACGCATGTAAAAAATATTTTTTTAAAAAGTTCTTTGATAATGGTTTAAGCGTTACCCAAAAAGATTTTTAAATTCGTTTAATTTAAAATATTTACTGTCTTTGGATACATAACTGTACTTCCGGCTCATTTTAGTTCTTATTGACAAGAATTAAGATCATTGACTGACGAGAATTTAGTTCATTGACTGGCGAGAATTTAGTTCATTGAGTCTGACGAGAATTTAGATCATTGACTCTGACGAGAATTTAGATCATTGACTCTGACGAGAATTTAGATCATTGACTGACGAGAATATAGATCATTGACTCTGACGAGAATTTAGATCATTGACTGACGAGAATTTAGTTCATTGACTGACGAGAATTTAGTTCATTGACTGACGAGAATTTAGTTCATTGACTGACGAGAATTTAGTTCATTGACTGACGAGGATTTAGTTCATTGACTCTGACGAGAATTTAGTTCATTGACTCTGACGAGAATTTAGTTCATTGACTGACGAGAATTTAGTTCATTGACTGACGAGAATTTAGTTCATTGACTCTGACGAGAATTTAGTTCATTGACTGACGAGAATTTAGTTCATTGAGTCTGACGAGAATTTAGTTCATTGACTCTGACGAGAATTTAGATCATTGACTGACGAGAATTTAGTTCATTGACTGACGAGAATTTAGATCATTGACTGACGAGAATTTAGATCATTTGCTCTTACAAGAATTTAGTTCATTGACTGACGAGAATTTAGTTCATTGACTGACGAGAATTTAGATCATTTGCTCTTACAAGAATTTAGATCATTTGCTCTTACAAGAATTTAGATCATTTGCTCTTACAAGAATTTAGTTCATTGACTGACGAGAATTTAGATCATTGACTATGGCGAGAATTTAGATCATTTTCTCTTACAAGAATTTAGTTCATTGACTGACGAGAATTTAGATCATTGACTGACGAGAATTTAGTTCATTGACTGACGAGAATTTAGTTCATTGACTCTGACGAGAATTTAGTTCATTGAGTCTGACGAGAATTTAGTTCATTGACTGACGAGAATTTAGTTCATTGACTGACGAGAATTTAGTTCATTGACTGACGAGAATTTAGTTCATTGAGTCTGACGAGAATTTAGATCATTTGCTCTTACAAGAATTTACATCATTCACTGATGACGCAGTTGGTAAACTTTACACACCAATATTTTTACCAACTATAGTTGACACCATTTTACTCCCCGACTTATTTTTAATCTACACACACACTAACTCATCAACTCACCCACACATACACACACACACTAACTCATCAACTCACCCACACATACACACACACACCAACTCATCAACTCACCCACACATACACACACACACCAACTCATCAACTCACCCACACATACACACACCTACTCAGTCCGGCTGACATATTTTCTAGTTTAAAGTGCAATCCTCCCCCTCCTATCTCCCCCACCCACAGATGTTTTTTAATTTGTTATGAACACAAGGACTCAACCAAAGTCGTTAGAACCTCTGACAAAAAAAAAACCGTTGACATGTTTTGAGGTCTTGAGACGTCAATGTTTCCACACGTCTTTAAACAGAACTCCCCCCCCCCCACCCCGAGTAAGTTGTTATGAGGAAAACTTCTCAAGGTCAAGTTCATTTATTTATGTTGCTCATTTCAAAGAGTCACTCGAGTTGCTCAAATCAAATTTTCTTGTCACTTGTTATTGTTTTTTTGTGTAAATTGTGATAAATTCACTTTGTGAACTTTTGACATTCCTCCTGCGACTGGTGGTCAAACTGTGGATTATCTTATCTTAGATATACAGACGCAGAAGATAATTGCGTCCACAGACCATGACAGATGATCTGTTGGCAAGTGATGCAGAGGTCACAGGCTACAGGCTTTGGGGGTTCCACGCATTACCCAGCCGCCTAACTATTGTTAGTTAGGTACCCATTCGGAGCTGGGTGACTCAGGGCCTTCGCATGGATTCGAACTAGTGACCATCGGTACGCCAGTCGAGCGCGCTTGCTACTCGACAACCGTATGCGTGCCGCATGCATGCATCTCTTCAGTGTTCACATTGCGACTCAAGTACTAATTATAAAAGATGTGTTACAAGTATTACTGGAATACTTCACATTGCGGCTGACGTACTAATTATGAAAGATGTGTTACAAGTATTACTGGAATATTTCCAAGCCAGATTTGAGGAGTCAAAGTGCTTCAATGCGGGTCTCAGAAATGCGATTATTTTTTTAATGGCTTTCTGTTACTTAAGGTCTGGCCACCCTTGTACCAGCGCATAGCTCAGAGTCAATGACGTCATTTATAAGAGAGCACATTTTGTGATGACGTACTAATTATGAAAGATGTCTTACAAGTATTACTGTAATATTTCCAAGCCAGATTTAATGATTCAAAGTGCTTCAATGCGGGTCTCAGAAAAAAATTTTTTTTTTTGAATGGCTTTCTGTTACTTAAGGTCTGGCCACCCTTGTACCAGCGCATAGCTCAGAGTCAATGACGTCATTTATATGTTAGCACATTTTTTGATGACGCCATCCGCTGTGAGATCCAAGAGATGTTAAATCGTGGATAGATTGTGTGATGTCAAGAGTACGGATGGCGGCCTCAGATTTTTATTGACTCCCCGTGACAAATGACGTCAGCACAAGACAGGTCACCCTAATAAAGTTGTCTTAAAGTAAAGATGTTTAATACCCAGTGCATTTACCCCCCCCCCTTTTTTCAACCACACACCACTTGCCCCTTTATGTAAGAGTCTCTTCCTCACACCCCATTAACTTGTCCTACCCCCCCCCCTCACACACACACACACCCACACACTTGTTTTGTGTTGTCGTTGAGAGACTCCGTGTTTTAATGTTGACACAAGGGAGGTAAAGCCGACACGAACAGGTGAGACAACACAACACCCGGCCAACAGACAGAATTCCGTCACAGCATCTCATCAAGTTTCCAGTTGGTGAGAGTTAACTCCCCTGGCCCCCGAGTGTTAGCTCCCCTGACTTAAGTGTTAGCTCCCCTGGGTCAACCTGACCTCCACGTCTTGGCCCTCTCTCTCAGATGCTCAAAATAATTATGAGTGTATTTTAATTGGGCGCGACGTTTTCTAATGGAATTTACTCGGGAAAGAGAAGTGTGTTGAACTTGAAAGTAATTGAACAATTCAAAAGTTCATCAATCTTTTCGTATACAAAGTCATGTCTTATTTTCTCTTGTTTAGTACACAATACTGTCTTCCTGTCTCGTACATAGCAATGTCATATGTCCTGCTGTCTCGTACATAGCAATGTCATATGTCCTCCTGTCTCGTACATAGTAATGTCATATGTCCTCCTGTCTCGTACATAGCAATTTCATATGTCCTCCTATCTTGTACATATCAGTGTCATATGTCCTCCTATCTTGTACATAGCAATGTCATATGACCTCCTATCCTTGTACATAGCAATGTCATATGTTTTGTCTTGTACATAGCAATGCCATATGTTCTGTCTTGTACATAGCAATGTCATATGTCCCCCTGTCTCGCACATAGCAATGTCATATGTTCTGTCTTGTACATATCAATGTCATATGTCCCCCTGTCTTGTACATACCAATGTCATATGTCAACATATACATAGCAATGTCATATGTCCTCATGTACATAGCAATGTCATATGTCCTCATGTACATAGCAATATCATATGTTCTGTCTTGTACATAGCAATGTCATATGTTCTGTCTTGTACATAGCAATGTCATATGTTCTGTCTTGTACATAGCAATGCCATATGTCCTCCTCTCTTGTACACATTAATGTCGAATGTCCTCCTGGTCAGATACATATGAAGGTTGAGACTCACTTATCGGGCGTGCACCTGTACTAGCTGTGTACACAACTTCCTGTTGAAATACGACGCCCTCTAACATCAGGTGCCGCCATGATAACAATTAGCCCGCTATGTCTGGAATGGGGGAAGTGGTTACAAGGTATGGGGTGGGGGGCCGCATTCCACGGGAAGATTTTATTATAAACTATGGGGTCAAAGTTCACGGCAAAAATTAAAATAAAAAATAGACTGACTTGTCATGCGCTATGAAATAATTGTGTTGAACATTCGCTTTAGTTTGGATGTAATTAATGGTACTAATGGTACTGATGGTTCTAATGGTACTGATGGTTCTAATGGTACTAATGGTACTAATGGTACTGATGGTACTAATGGTACTGATGGTACAAATGGTACTGATGGTACTGATGGTACTAATGGTACTAATGGTACTAATGGTACTGATGGTACTAATGGAACAAATGGTACTAATGGTACTGATGGTACTAATGGTACTAATGGTACTGATGGTACTAATGGTACTAATGGTACTGATGGTACTAATGGTACTTATTGTACTAATGATACTAATGGTACTAATGGCACTAATGATACTAATGGTACTAATGGTACTGATGGTACTAATGGTACTTATTGTACTAATGGTACTAATGGTACTAATGGTACTGATGGTACTAATGGTACTAATGGTACTTATTGCACTAATGATACTAATGGTACTGATGGTACTAATGGTACTAATGGTACTGATGGTACTAATGGTACTAATGGTACTTATTGCACTAATGATACTAATGGTACTAATGGTACTTATTGTACTAATGGCACTAATGATATTAATGGTACTAATGGTACTTATTGTACTAATGGCACTAATGGTACTAATGGTACTAATGGTACTTATTGTACTAATGGCACTAATGATACTAATGGTACTAATGGTACTTATTGTACTAATGGCACTAATGATACTAATGGTACTGATGGTACTAATGGTACTAATGGTACTTATTGTACTAATGGCACTAATGATACAAATGGTACTAATGGTACTGATGGTACTAATGGTACTTATTGTACTAATGGCACTAATGATACTAATGGTACTTATTGTACTAATGGCACTAATGATACTAATGGTACTTATTGTACTAATGGCACTAATTGTACTAATGGTACTAATGGTACTGATGGTACTAATGGTACTTAATGTACTAATGGCACTAATGATACTAATGGTACTAATGGTACTTATTGTACTAATGGCACTAATGATACTAATGGTACTAATGGTACTGATGGAACTAATGGTACTAATGGTACTTATTGTACTAATTGCACTAATGATACTAATGGTACTAATTGCACTAATGATACTAAAGGTACTAATGGTACTGATGGTACTAATGGTACTAATGGTACTTATTGTACTAATAGCACTAATGATACTAATGGTACTAATGGTACTGATGGTACTAATGGTACTAATGGTACTTATTGTACTAATTTGCGCTAATGGTACCAGTGGTACTGATGGTACTAATGGTACAAATGGTACTAATGGTACTTATTGTACTAATGGCACTAATGATACTAATGGTACTGATGGTACTAATGGTACAAATGGTGCTAATGGTACTAATGGTACTTATTGTACTAATGGTACTAATGGTACTAATGGTACTGATGGTACTAATGGTACAAATGGTACTATTGGTACTAATGGTACTGATGGTACTAATGGTACAAATGGTACTAATGGTACTTATTGTACTAATGGCACTAATGATACTAATGGTACAAATGATGCTAATGATACTAATGGCACTAATTGTACTAATGGTACTAATGGTACTAATGATACAAATGGTACTAAAGGTACAAATGATACTACAGGTACTAATGGTACAAATGGTACTTATGGTACAAATGATACTGATAGTACTAATGGTACTAATGGCACTAATGGCTTTCATTGGACTAGTGGCACTAATGGTACAAATGGCACTAATGGTACTAATGGCACTAATGGTACAAATGGTACTAATGGTACAAATGGTACTTATGGCACAAATGGTACTAATGGCACAAATGGTACTAATGGTACTAATGGCACTAATGGTAGAGCATCTTTTATGTGTGGACGATGAAACAATTTGTTCCTTAAAGTTTATGTATGGTGTTTCCTCAAATTGTAAAATGTTCCCTATACTTCGTATAATGTTCCCTATACTTCGTATACTGTTCCCTATAGTTCGTATGATGTTCCCTATACTTCTTATAATGTTCCCTATACCTCGTATAATGTTCCCTAGACTTTGTATAATGTTCCCTAGACTTTGTATAATGTTCCCAAGACTTAGTACAAGTATCCCCTAGACTTTGGTTCAGGCTCCCCATAATTTGTATAATGTTATGAAGACTTAGTAGTATAATACTCCCCTGACCTTATATAATATTCCCTAGAATTAATAGTACTGTATCGGTCAAGTATATCTTATTGCAATAGGATGTTACTGTTGAAAAGTTGACCAATGACGTCATTCTTTTCTTTTTTTGTTTCAGGTCACAGCCAAGCCAGACGCGACAGGTCAGAGTTTTATCATTTCTTATTTTCTCAATTTAACAATAACAAGACCTACCGTTGACCTACTGAGACTACCAATAACAAGACTTACTGTTGACCTACTGAGACTACGAATAACAAGACTTACTGTTGACCTACTGAGACTACCAATAACAAGACTTACCTTCGAACTATATCCATACCATCATATCCCTTGAACTATTCCTATCCATACCATCATATCCCTTGAACTATTCCTATCCGTACCATCATATCTCAGAAATCTGTGGAACTATTCCTATCCATACCATCATATCCCTTGAACTTTTCCTATCCGTACCATCTTATCTCAGATATCTGTTGAACTATTCCTATCCATACCATCATATCCCTTGAACTTTTCCTATCTGTACCATCTTATCTCAGATATCTGTTGAACTATTCCTATCCATACCATCATATCTGTTGAACTATTCCTATCCATACCATCATATCTGTTGAACTATTCCTATCCATACCATCATATCTGTTGAACTATTCCTATCCATACCAGCATATCTGCTGAACTACGTCATTAACTTATTTTGATATACAAAAACACTGACACCCGCTATTTATAGCAATTATGACGTCACAATTGCTTCATTTTCCGGCGGTAGGTCAGTCAACGGGTTGTCACTTACCTCCCCTGATGAACTCTGACCTTTAGTCTCGTCTCACTCAGCATTGTTCACATCACACCAATTCAATGTCAAGGGTCACTTGAATAATTAGCTTCTGTACTTTTATACCGTGATGCTGTTGAACTGTGCTGCTGTTGTGCTATGGTACACTTTTTCTATTGTACTGTTGTACTATGGTAACTATGGTACTATTTTACTATTATACTGCAGTACTGTTATATGGTACTATTTTACTGTTGTACTGTGGCACTGTTTAACAATTTTACTATTAGGCTTTGGTACTGTTGTACTATGGTACTGTGGTAATTTGCCAAATTACAGAATCGCGATTTAGCTTTTCGTCATGCATCAGTGGTTCCCACCCTGTTAAACGCACCAGCCTTCTTAGTTTGAATATCGGTCTCAAAGTGGTTGTGACTTACAAAGATCGGAACGTTTCCCTTCGGTAAACAGTTTTCCATGAACTCCCACTCTGCACGGGCTGGGGACCGCTGTGGTGTAACGTTCTGCGGCTTGCCGTTTGAGGACCGCTAATTTTTTGGTCAACTTGTTCCAACGTTCAGTCATGCGAAAAGTCGGTTGATTTTGTGGTGGGGAAGAAAGGGCGTCACGCCTCTACACTCGGGACAACAAACAACAATACCCACAGCCATCGAGATAGGGGCCACAAGATTGGCCACCCGGGGAGGCATTGGCTCAAGATGGATGGCCACCCGCGGAGATTGATGTCATCTTCGTACTTCTGGTGTTTGAATCGAAGGGGGATAAGCCAAACAGCAAGTCAATTTTGAATCATGCTAATTACGTCCCCTTGTCAGGCGTGGCTCTGAGACGAGAGATTGAGTTACAATGGGGGGGGGNGGGCGGGGGGAGGGGGTGACGTTATGGTTGATGTGAGCCTTTGATGTCAACCAAAATTTTAATGTATAGAGTTAATGACATGTGGGCAGTTAATGTCTTCTGTCGCATGTCGTCTGCAAGCGTCTAGACAAGGTCAAACAATGTCATAAAATGTGCATTAAAGTGTGCATTAAAAGTTCCATTGTCGGCAAGATATTAGATATCATCTATCACGTACATCAATCAGATCTAGGGATGTCTAGACATCTCATGACATATGTCACGTACATCAATCAGATCAAGGGATGTTTAGACATCTCATGACATATGTCACGTACATCAATCAGATCAAGTGATGTTTAGACATCTCATGACATATGTCACGTACATCAATCAGATCTAGTGATGTTTAGACATCACATGACATGTGTCACATACATCAATCAGATCGTGTGATGTTTAGACATCTCATGACATATGTCACGTACATCAATCAGATCTAGTGATGTTTAGACATCACATGACATATGTCACGTACATCAATCAGATCAAGCGATGTTTAGACATCTCATGACATTTGTCACGTACATCAATCAGATCTAGTGATGTTTAGACATCTCATGACATTTGTCTCTTGCCTCATAAAAAGATTACTCAAAAATCCTTTACTAATTCCTACTGGTGCTATAGGCCATAGTGTCAACACCTTATGGTGCTATAGGCAATATTGTGACGCCAAATGGTGTTATATGCAATAGTGTGACGCATCATGGTGTTATAGGCCATACTGTGATGCTTCATGGTGCTATAGGCCATAGTGTCAACACCTTATGGTGCTGTAGGCCATGGTGTCAACACCTTATGGTGCTATAGACCATAGTGTCAACACCTTATGGTGCTATAGGCCATATTGTGACGCCTCATGGTGTTATAGGCCATAGTGTGATGCCTCATGGTGCTATAGGCCATAGTGTCAACACCTCATGGTGCTATAGGCCATAATGTCAACACCTTATGGAGCTATAGGCCATAGTGTGACGCCTCATGGGGCTATAGACCATAGTGTGACGCATCATGGTGCTAAAGGCCATAGTGTCAACGCCTTATGGTGCTATAGGCCATAGTGTCAACACCTAATGGTGCTATAGGCCATAGTGTCAACACCTCATTGTGCTATAGGCCATAGTGTCAACACCTCATGGTGCTATAGGCCATAATGTCAACACCTTATGGTGCTATAGGCCATAGTGTCAACACCTTATGGTGCTATAGGCCATAATGTAAACACCTCATGGTGCTATAGGCCATAGTGTGACGCCTCATGGTGCTATAGGCCAGAGTGTCAACGCCTTATGGTGCTATAGGCCATAGTGTCAAGGCCTTATGGTGCTATAGGCTATAGTGTCAACACCTTATGGTGCTATAGGCCATAGTGTGACGCGTCATGGTGCTATAGGCCATAGTGTGACGCTTCATGGGGCTATAGGCCATAATGTGACGCCTCATGGTGCTATAGGTCATAGTGTTACGCCTCATGGAGCTATAGGCCATACATAGTGTGACGCCTCATGGTGCTATAGGTCATATTGTGACGCCTCGTGGTGCTATAGGCCATACATAATGTGACGCCACATGGTGCTATAGGTCATAGTGTGACGCCTCATGGTGCTATAGGGCATAGTGTGACGCCTCATGGTGCTTAGGCCATACATAATGTGACGCCACTAGGTGCTATAGGTCATAGTGTGACGCCTCATGATGCTATAGGCCATAGTGTCAACAGCTTATGGTGCTATAGGCCATAGTGTGACGCCTCATGGGGCTATAGGCCATAGTGTGACGCCTCATGGTGCTATAGGCCATAGTGTCAACGCATTATGGTGCTACAGGCCATAGTGTCAACACCTCATGGTGCTATACGCCATACATAGTGTAATGCCTCATGGTGCTATAGGCCATAGTGTCAACACCTTATGGTGCTATAGGACATAGTGTCAACACCTTATGGTGCTATAGGCCATAGTGTCAACACCTTATGGTGATATAGGCAATAGTGTGACGCCTCATGGTGCTATAGGCCATACATAGTGTGACGCCTCATGGAGCTATAGGCCATACATAATGTGACGCCTCATAATGCTATAGGCCATACAAAGTGTGACGCCTCATAATGTTATAGGCCATACAGAGTGTGACGCCACATGGTGCTATAGGCCACAGTGTCAACACCTCATGGTGCATATGCCATACATGGTGTGACACCTCAAGGTGCTATAGGCCATACATAGTGTGACGCCTCATGGTGCTATAGGCCATAGTATGACGCCTCATGGTGCTATGGGCCATACATAGTGTGACGCCTCATGGTGCTATAGGTCATAGTGTGACGCCTCATGGGGCTATAGGCCATACATAGTGTGACGCCTCATGGTGCTATTGGTCATAGTGTGACGCCTCATGGAGCTATAGGCCTTACATAGTGTGACGCCTCAGGTAGCTATAGGCCATAGTCTGACGCCTCATGGTGCTATAGGCCACACATAGTGTGACGCCTCATGGTGCTATAGGTCATAGTGTGACGCCTTATGGTGCTATAGGGCATAGTGTGACGCCTCATGGTGTTATAGGCCATACATAATATGACGCCACATGGTGCTATAGGTCATAGTGTGACGCCTCGTGGAGCTATAGGCCATACATAGTGTGACGCCTCATGGTGCTATAGGTCATAGTGTGACGCCTCATGGTGCTATAGGCCATACATAGTGTGACGCCTCATGGTGCTATAGGTCATAGTGTGACGCCTCATGGTGCTATAGGCCATAGTTTGACGCCTTATGGTGCTATATGCCATACATAGTGTGACGCCTCATGGTGCTATAGGTCATAGTGTGACGCCTCATGGTGCTATAGGGCATAGTGTGACGCCTCATGGTGCTATAGGCCATACATAGTGTGACGCCACATGGTGATATAGGTTATAGTGTGACGCCTCATGGAGCTATACGCCATACATAAAGTGACGCCTCATGGTTCTATAGGTCATAGTGTGACGCCTCATGGAGCTATAGGCCATACATAGTGTGACGCCTCACGGTGCTATAGGCCATACATAGTGTGACGCCACATGGTGCTATAGGCCATACATAATGTGACGCCTCATGGAGCTATAGGCCATACATAGTGTGACGCCTCATGGAGCTATAGGCCATACATAGTGTGACGCCTCATGGAGCTTATAGGCCATACATAGTGTGACGCCTCATGGAGCTATAGGCCATACATAGTGTGACGCCTCATGGAGCTATAGGCCATACATTGTGTGACGCCTCATGGTGCTATAGGCCATACATAGTGTGTCGCCACATGGTGCTATAGGTCATAGTGTGATGCCTCATGGTGCTATAGGCCATAGTGTGATGCCTCATGGTGCTATTGGCCATACATAATGTGACGCCTCATAATGCTATAGGCCATACAAAGTGTGACGCCTCATGGAGCTATAGGCCATACATAATGTGACGCCTCATAATGCTATAGGCCGTACATAGTGTGACGCCTCATGGAGCTATAGGCCATACATAATGTGACGCCTCATAATGCTATATGCCATACAAAGTGTGACGCCTCATAATGTTATAGGCCATACAGAGTGTTACGCCTCATAATGCTATAGGCCATACATAGTGTGACGCCTAATGGTGCTATATGTCATAGTGTGACGCCTCGTGGTGCTATAGGCCATAGACTGACGCCTCATGGTCTATAGGCCATACATGGTGTGACACCTCATGGTGCTATAGGCCATACATAGTGTGACGCCTCATGATGCTATAGGCCATAGTGTCAACACCTTATGGTGCTATAGGTCATAGTGTGACGCCTCATGGTGCTATAGGCCATAGTATGAAGCCTTATGGTGCTATGGGCCATACATAATGTGACGCCTCATGGTGCTATAGGTCATAGTGTGACGCCTCATGGAGTTATAGGCCATACATAGTGTGACGCCTCGTGGTACTATAGGTCATATTGTGACGCCTCATGGTGCTATAGGGCATAGTGTGACGCCTCATGGTGCTATAGGCCATACATAATGTGTTGCCTCATGGTGCTATAGGCCATACATAGTGTGACGCCTCGTGGTGCTATAGGCCATAGTGTGTCGCCTCATGGCGCTATAGGCCATAGTGTGACGCCTCATGGTGCTATAGGCCATAGTGTGACGCCTCATGGTGATATAGGCCATAGTGTCAACACTTCATGGTGCTATAGGCCATAGTGCAACGCCTTATGGTGCTATAGGCCATAGACTGACGCCTTATGGTGCTATAGGCCATAGTGTGACGACTCATGGTCCTATAGGCCATAGTGTGACGCCTCTTACATCAGTTTTCCTGATGTCTCTATAAAGATCACATCTGAAGATTGCACTCAATCTTCCTTTAGAGAAGCCGTGCGTCTCCAGTAGTCACTCAGTCAGTTAGGTTTCGAGTTGTGTGTGTGAGTCGTGTGTAAGTCTTGTGTGAGTGCGGGGGGGGGATGAGTTGGCGAGGGAGTGAGCTGGGATGAGAGTGTGGGAGGCACCCAGCTGTTTCTGCTTTGCCCAGAGAGTTATCCCAAAAGAGGTAAGACCAGGAAGTTGTTTCATCTTGTTACAGAGTTGAGAGCGGCGTTTGAAAAAAAAATATCTTAACATAAGGGGATGTCATCTCACGGGAGTGGGGGGTGGGGGGATTTTGATGAACGGAATAACATGGGGGCGGGGGATTGGAAGGNGATTGGGAGGGGGCAGGGTGGAGGCATGCTGCGTTTCAACAATCTCTCCCAGCCAGGTGCTGTAATCTCTTGGTCTATCCACTGCTCTGTTTATCTATCAACCAATCTATCACTGGTTTGTTTATCTATCAACCAATCTATCACTGGTTTGTTTATCTATCAACCAATCTATCACTGGTTTAGTTATCTATCAACCAATCTATCACTGGTTTATTTATCTATCAACCAATCTATCACTGGTTTATTTATCTATCAACCAATCTATCACTGGTTTGTTTATCTATCAACCAATCTATCACTGGTTTGTTTATCTATCAACCAATCTATCTCTTATCTATTTATCTATTAACCAATCTATCACTGGTTTATTTATCAACCAATCTATCACTGGTTTGTTTATCTATCAAGCAATCTATCACTGGTTTGTTTATCTATCAACCAATCTATCACTGGTTTTTTTTATCTATCAACCAATCTATCACTTATCTATTTATCTATCAACCAATCTATCACTGGTTTATTTATCAACCAATCTATACATAAATGAGGCTGAATCTATCAATCAACCTATAAATCTGTATATGTATTAAGCAATCTATGAGCCTATCTGTCAACCAATCTATACATAAATGTATCTTTCAAGCAATCTGCTGAGCAATCTATCAACCAATCTATACAACGACGTATATATCAATAAATATATCACTTATCTATTTATCTATCAACCAATCTAACACTGATTATTTATCTATCAACTAGTCTATTATTTCAAGTAAGTTCCTATCTTCCCCACCCACCACTTGTGTTCCCACTGTCATCACTGTCATTTTGACATAATTTGTTTGGTCCAATCGAAATGTGAAGATAGGGCGGCCATGACACATGCTCTGACCTTGACACGTCACTTGCTGACTTTGACGCGTGTTCCGCGATGATCATTAACCGACAAAATGATCCAAGTCTATGTGATCATCGCATCAAATTACATCACTTTGCATCTCTACGGTCAGGGCTCAAGCGCCGAGTCGCGGGCCAATAACTGACCTATGATAATTTGACGTAACATCCGGTGTGATGCACGCTGGGGGGGATCTCATGTGACAGGGATCCGCCATGCATGCTGGGAGATGTCCGGTTTGAAAGGTTCTTATCTCCGGGATGATGACATTCAAGTGAAGGCGATTGAAGAGCAGGAAAGGGGAGCAGGCAGTGAGGAGCAGTCTGTAAGGACAGATAGTGAGAAGTAGGCAATGAGGATCAAGCAGAGAGGAACCGGAAGAGAGGAACAGACAGGGAGGAGCAGGCAGAGAGGAGCAGGCAGAGAGGAACAGGCAGAGAGGAGCAGACAGAGAGGAGCAGGCAGAGAGGAGCAGTCAGTAAGGAGCAGGCAATGAGGAGCAGTCAGTAAGGAGCAGGCAGTGAGCAGCAGGCAACAAGGAGCAGATAGTGAGGAGTAGGCTATGAGGAGCAGGTTTGTTACAACCACAAGGGCAGCGCATTGATGAACACGAAATTACCGGTTTTAGTTTATTTCCATGTCTTAAAAAATATAATATCGGTCTGATTTACGTTATGCCTTGTTGAGAACCACTGCTGAGCCTCAGATGATGAGGTCAAGGCCAGAGACGGGCATTGGCGTGACATATTAACTTTGTCCAATGGAACAGTGACAAGGAGTGGCCGGGGACCAATTGTTACATGTAACATTTGTGTAACAAAGATGTCTAACATTCCTGGTGTACATCATGTAACATTTGTGTAACAAATATCCCCATCTCCCCATTCCCCCATTATCCGATCTACCCATTTCGCCATCTCCATATCTCCTGATCACCCCATCACCACTATTGTTGCACGATAAACCCAATCTACCGGTCTTCTCGATTTGACTAAACAACATAACATTCTCTAACTAAACAACCTAACATTCTCTAACTAAACAACCTAACATTCTCTAACTAAACAACCTAACATTCTCTAACTAAACAACCTAACATTCTCTGACTAAACAACTTGACACATCACTGAATAAACAACCTGGCACATCACTGGCTAAACAACCTAACACATCACTGACTCAACAACTTGACACATCACTGACTAAACAACCTGGCACATCACTGGCTAAACAACCTGACACATCACTGACAAAACAATCTGGCACATCACTGACTCAACAACCTGACACATCACTGACTCAACAACCTGACACATCACTGACCAAACAACCTGACACATCACTGACCAAACAACCTGACACATCACTGACCAAACAACCTGACACATCACTGACCAAACAACCTGACGTTTATTATGATTTATCTGACATTTGCGGACTTGATCGTTCCAGAATATTGCGGGAACACTCCTGCTGACGTCATCTTCATGCTGGACAGCTCAAACTCCATCTGGGAACCTGACTTCCGGCAACAGATCGAGTTTGTCCGCAGTGTGGCGGCCATGTTCCAGATTGGCAGGAACCTGACCCAGGTAAGACGTTAGTCTTGTGAGACACCTGACCCAGGTAAGACGTTAGTCTTGTGAGACACCTGACCCAGGTAAGAAATTAGCTTTGTGAGACACCTGACCCAGGTAAGACATTAGTCTTGTGAGACACCTGACCCAGGTAAGACGTTAGTCTTCTGAGACACCTGACCCAGGTAAGACGTTAGTCTTATAAGACACTTTTCTAGGCAGACATTTTTAACGACATGTACATACTGATAAATTGTACCAATTAATATGTTAAACCGAAGCAGTGCTTCTCAAAATTTTTATTATGGTGAACAGCCAGGAATTTTTCCATGGCTCGAAAGACCGTTTGACTATTTTACCTTTACTGACGTGGTGGCGAAATATAATTTAATGTATTTTGAATTGTTTTTGTACGTGCTTCTTGCCGAACACTTGACATATTCGATATGTTTAGTATTAATGGTTGCAAATGGAGGATTATATTTTAAATTTCTGTCATTTCTTGATAACTTCTGTGGACCGGCGATGGATGGCCCACGGACCGGAACCGTTCCACGGACCACCATTTTCAGAAGGACTGTTCAAAGGGATGAAATAGCTTAGACTTCTCGTCAATGTATTTAAGTGTTTGGTGTTTGTGTATGTATGCGTTAAATCTTGAATGAATAAACCCACACGGACTAACTTAAATATTGTTTTTAGACATGGTACATTTTATTACTGGTCACTAGCTTTTCAAACACCGTTTAGTGTTTTTAAACACATGTAACTTTCTTTAAACACATGTTTTTTGTGTGTTTGTTAATGTTGCTATTGAAAGTTTGACACGGGAACTTGTCTACAAAACCGTGAATGACGTCATGGCTGACCTTAGGATGACCTTGAATCCAAGACGTCTTGACCAGGGCTGACCTCCATCTTGTCGGCCACTGCCGTGAAGTCCATCTTGTTGAAGTCCTCTGCTGTGATCAGAGTGGCCGTGTAGATCTGCTGACCGCCCCTGAACACGACCAGGGCCGGGATGTTGTCCAGTGTGATGCCCAGCTTGCCGGCCATCGACTTGGCCCGGTCCATGTTGGCCGCCAGGTACGTGACATCAGGGTGGTTCTCGGCCGCTTGCATGAACTCAAACCGGATCTTGCGGCAAGCGGGGGACCACTCCGTGTAGAAGTAGACCACGACAACTTTGTCGGTGTTTGTGATGGCCTCCCTTAGTTCTCCCAGCGTTGAGATGAATGTGCCGCTCAGCTCCATCTTAGTGTGCCGCCTCTGTAATGGGAATGAGCGCCTGGCCAGAGCGCCGCCACTGTAGGCGGGCGCGATCAGCTACGTGCTAGAGTGCCGCCACTGTAAGGGGCATGATGCCGAACTCGGACCCTGCTTGATAGGAAGTGATCAAATATAAACACGGCAGCCATTGAAAGGCACCGGAACTTTGGTGCCATTCGGTGCAGTTTTGGGAGACGCATTCAAGCTAAAAGTACAACTCATGTTGGATGTAAACCAACAAAGTGCCCCCCCCCCCCTAGAAAGACAATATGGACTTTTACAACGCTGTAGTGGCATTGCTTAGCTCCCTGGAACATCTACTCTATACCAAAGCACATAACTCTTTCTTTTTGTCTTCACAGGTTGGAATGGGCACTTTCGGTGATCGCCCTTTCCTCCAGTTTGGCTTGGATGTGTACTCAGACCGAACCTCGCTTCTTAGAGCTATTCGCAATGTAAGTAACACATAATACCGACACACGACCAGACACACGACCAGGCACACGACCAGACACACCAACAGACACACGACCAGGCACACGACCAGACACACCACCAGACACACCTCACTTCTTAGAGCTATTCGCAATGTAAGTAACACATTATACCGACACACGACCAGACACACGACCAGACACACGACCAGGCACACGACCAGACACACCACCAGACACACATCGCTTCTTAGAGCTATTCGCAATACAAGTAACACATTATACCGACACACCACCAGACACACCTCGCTTCTATGAGCTATTTGCAATGTAAGTAACACATTATACCGACACACGACCAGAAACACGACCAGACACACCACCAGACACACGACCAGGCACACGACCAGACACACGACCAGGCACATGACCAGACACACCACCAGACACACCTCGCTTCTAAGAGCTATTTGCAATGTAAGTAACACATTATACCGACACACCACCAGACACACCGCTTTACCGAATAACTGCGCCCTACCGACACAATACGTCCTACCGACACAATACGTCCTACCGACACACTTCGTCCTACCGACACAATACGTCATACCGACACACCACGTCCTACCGACACAATACGTCCTACCGACACATCACGCCCTACCGACACACCACGTCCTACCGACACACCACGTCATACCGACACATCATGCCCTACCGACAAACCACGTCCTACCGACACACCACGTCATACCGAGACACCACGTCCTACCGACACAATACGTCCTACTGATACAATACGTCCTACTGATACAATACGTCATACCAACACACAACGCTCTAACGACACGACACTCCAAATGCAGCAAACACAAGGACTCATACCTCAAGGACACACCACACTGACACACTTCTGACATTTTTCTAAGTTTGTGTCCTGCATGTGTCCTTTACTTTGGACCCTATTTCTGTCCTGACTTTGGACCCTAATTCTGTCCTGACTTTTGACCCTAATTCTGTCCTGACTTTGGACCCTATTTCTGTCCTGACCTTTGACCCTATTGTTCCCCCAGGTCCAGAAGTCCGATGGACTAAGTACAGCCACAGACAAGGCCATCTCATTTCTCCGAAAGTTCATGTTTCAGACCAGGTTCGGTGCCCGCCCCAACGTGCCCCATGTGGCCATCATCATGACGGACGGGGGCAGTGACCACATCATCAAGACCCTCACAGAGGCATCCAGAGGTCAGTAGTTGTCTGATGTCAATCCAAAGGTCAGTAGTTGTCCATGTCAATCCAAATATCAGTAGTTGTCTCAGGTCAATCAAAATGTCAGTAGTTGTCTCAGGTCAATCAAAATGTCAGAAGTTGTCTCAGGTCAATCAAAATGTCAGAAGTTGTCTCAGGTCAATCAAAATGTCAGAAGTTGTCTCAGGTCAATCAAAATGTCAGTGCTAACCCAGCACGACGCTACCCAAGAACGACGTTATCCCATTCCAATCCTATCCCATGACGAACCGAAGCCGTATCTTTCTTTCTTCTCAGATCTCATCTCCACACCCACCCTAAGATACGCCACTGATGGCATCCTGATCACCCCAGGCTCCCCCGCCCCACTCTACGGGGTTCCTGATGTTTCACCCCAACTTAACATAAACACTCAACGATTAGCTTCATCTTCATCCTGCCAGTCTACTCCAACATGGCTGCTACAATCGTAGTGCAGCGCCATCTACTGGCAGGTCACACGTCTCCATGGCTGGACTAAATCTCCAGCAGTTCTCAAAACTTGGCGCCAGTTGCTTGTTTAAAAGAGAGGGAATGTTGTGAATTGGAGGGGACATTGAGTTGTCATGGAGATGTCGTGTTGTCATGGAGATGTCATGTTGTCATGGAGATGTTGTGTTGTCATGGAGATGTTGTGTTGTCATGGAGATGTTGTGTTGTCATGGAGATGTTATGTTGTCATGGAGATGTTGTGTTGTCATGGAGATGTTATGTTGTCATGGAGATGTTGTGTTATCATGGAGATGTTGTGCTGTCATGGAGATGTTATGTTGTCATGGAGATGTTGTGTTATCATGGAGATGTTATGTTGTCATGGAGATGTGTTGTCATGGAGATGTTATGTTGTCATGGAGATGTTATGTTGTCATGGAGATGTAGTTTTGTTATGGAGATGTTATGTTGTCATGGAGATGTTGTGTTGTCATGGAGATGTTGTGTTGTCATGGACATGTTGTGTTGTCATGGACATGTGTTGTCATGGAGATGTTGTTGAATGTATTTCCTAGAGCTTTGGGATCCCAGGTCTAATGACGTCATAATGACTATTTCCAGCCAAACGAGAAAACATGACAATCTTCGCCATAGGTGTCGGCAACAAGGTTAACGTCAACGAACTGCAGAGAATGGCCAGCTCCCCCCATGAGGAATACGCCTTTGTCGTGGACAACTTCTCTTTCCTGGACTCCATCAAAAACAAGTTGGCGGTCAAAGCTTGTACAGGTGAATATTGTCATAAATTGTGTATGGGTGAGTACTGTCATAAATTGTGTACGGGTGAGTACTGTCATAAATTGTGTACCGGTGAGTACTGTCATAAATTGTGTACGGGTGAGTACTGTCATAAATTGTAAATTGGTGAGTACGGTCATAAATCTTGTACCATGAGTACTGTCATAAATTGTGGACGGGTAAGTACTGTCATAAGTCTTGTACAGGTGAGTACTGTCAGAAATTGTGTACAGATGAGTACTGTCATAAATTTTGTACAGGATAGTACTGTCATAAATCTTGTACAGGTGAGTACTGTCATAAGTCTTGTACAGGTGATTTCTGTAATAAATCTTGTACCATGAGTACTGTCATAAATCTTGTACAGGTGAGTACTGTCATAAGTCTTGTACAGGTGAGTACTGTCATAAATCTTGTACAGGTGAGTACTGTCATAAATCTTGTACAGGTGAGTAATGTCATAAGTCTTGTACCATGAGTACAGTCATAAGTCTTGTACCATGAGTACAGTCATAAGTCTTGTACCATGAGTACTGTCATAAGTCTTGTACAGGTGAGTACTGTCATAAATCTTGTACAGGTGAGTAATGTCATAAGTCTTGTACCATGAGTACAGTCATAAGTCTTGTACCATGAGTACTGTCATAAGTCTTATATGGGTGAGTACTGTCATAAGTCTTGTACCATGAGTACTGTCTTAAGTCTTGTACAGTTGAATAATGTCATAAGTCTTGTACCATGATAACTGTCAGTAATATTGTACATGTGAGTACTGTCATAAATCTTGTACATGTGAGTACTGTCATAAATCTTGTACCATGAGTACTGTCATAAACCTTGTACATGCGATTACTAAGCCCTATAGCTGTTGTTGTGGTGAGAAGCTTGGAATTGTCAACATTTTTATCCCATAATTCTTTTGTTGACCAAACTCAAAGTATGGCCAGCCAGCGTCAGCCTTGACCTTGATATGGCCAGGCAACGTCAGCCTTGACCCTGATATGGCCAGACAACGTCAGCCTTGACCTTGATATGGCCAGACAATGTCAACCTTAACCTTGACATGGCCAATCAACGTCAGCCTTGACCTTGATATAGCCATTCAACGTCAGCCTTGACCTTGATATGGCCAGTCAACGGCAGCCTTGACCTTGATATGAAATATTTTCACAGTGACCACAACCACCACTACAACAACTACCACAAGACCAACAACAACAACAACCACAACAACAACGCCAAAGCCAACAACAACCACAACAACGACCACCACGGAGGCGCCAACAACAACGTCTACGACAACAACAACAACATCAACCACCACCACTGAGCCAACCACGACAACCACAGAGTCAACCACGACAACCACGGAGCCAACCACTACCACCACGCCGACGACAACAACAATTCCGACAAGTAAGTATATTTTAAATTGTTGATATATATATAACATGTTCCACTTTTGTTCTTTCAATGCAGTTACTCTACTCTTTCACTATTCTACCAAGTCTCTATTCTACCAAGTCTCTATTCTACCACGTCTCTATTCTACCAAGTCTCTATTCTACCACATCTTTATTCTACCAAGTCTCTATTCTACCACATCTTTATTCTACCAAGTCTCTATTCTATCACATCTCTATTCTATCACATCTCTATTCTACCACGTTTCTATTCTACCACGTTTCTATTATATCACATCTCTATTCTATCACATCTCTATTCTACCACATCTCTATTCTACCACGTTTCTATTCTATCACATCTCTATTCTACCACGTCTCTATTCTACCACATCTCTATTCTACCACGTCTCTATTCTACCACATCTCTATTCTACCACATCTCTATTCTACCACATCTCTATTCTACCACGTTTCTATTCTACCACATCTCTATTCTACCACATCTCTATTCTATCACATCTCTATTCTACCACGTTTCTATTCTATCACATCTCTATTCTACCACGTCTTTATTCTATCACATCTCTATTCTACCACGTTTCTATTCTGATAATTCATTATCCTGCATTTCCCCTCTCTGCAGTTTATTATTTTACTGTTTTGATAATCTGCAATCTCAGTATTCTTTTATTTCTCTTCTCTACTGTCTCAATATTCTACTGTCTCAAAATTCTACTGTCTCAATATTCTACTGTCTTAATATTCTACTGCCTCAATATTCTACTGCCTCAATATTCTACTGTCTCAATATTCTACTGTCTCAATATTCTACTGTCTCAATATTCTACTGTCTCAATATTCTACTGTCTCAATATTCTACTCTCTCAGTCTCAATATTCTACTGTCTCAGTCTCAATATTCTACTGTCTCAGTCTCAATATTCTACTGTCTCAGTCTCAATATTCTACTGTCACAATATTCTACTGTCTCAATATTCTACTGTCTCAATATTCTACTGTCTCAATATTCTACTGTCTCAATATTCTACTGTCTCAGTCTCAATATTCTACTGTCTCAGTCTCAATATTCTACTGTCTCAATATTCTACTGTCTCAATATTCTACTGTCTCAATATTCTACTTTCCCTTCGTGACTCCATTTTCCCAGTTTTACTATGTAACTCTGCTATTTTTTCAGTTTTTACTCTTACACTATTCCACTGGCTCATTATTCTACTGTTTCACTATTCTACTGATGAATTATTCTATCGTTTCACTATTCTACTGTTTCACTACTCTACTGTTTCACTACTCTACTGTTTCCCTATTCTACTGTTTCACTACTCTACTGTTTCACTACTCTACTGTTTCACTACTCTACTGTTTTACTACTCTACTTTTTCCTTTCCCTACCGTTTCACAATTTTACCCATGAAGCAAGGTGTGCCAACTAGAGTTTAAATTGAATGCACTTTGTTAACAATTAATCATGCTTAAAACTCTTCTGACCATTGTTTTAGACCCAAGGTTAAACTAGATCCCAGCCCCTAATAGGCCCCCGACCCCAAATAAGCCCTGATCCCAAAGTGGTGGTAAACTGTAAACCCGGAGATAGTTCCTTATAGCAGCATAGGTCAGAATAATTGACTGGGAAGTGAGACAGACAGGTGACCTCCCTGTCTGTCATGCGCTGTTGTGGTTTACCTCCCTTGTACACCACTCTCTGAAGACATTTTTCGTACATTCCCAGCTACCGCCACAACAACCACAACAACAATCGGAACGACAACATCAACCGTACCCACGCCAACAACAACAACATGGGTGGACATCGTAAGAAATGGTGAGTCATACCATCACTGTCATGTCTTAATGACCTTTAATACCATGTCCTAGTGTACTTTGATCCCATGTCCTAGTGTACTTTGATACCATGTCCTAGTGTACTTTGATCCCATGTCCTAGTGTCAACCAATCCTATGTCATAATGTCCGTAAATCCCATGTCCTAATCTCCTTTAATCCCATGCCCTTATGTCTTTTAATCCCATGTTCTAATGTCCTTTAATCCCATGCCCTAATGTCCTTTAATCCCATGCCCTAATGTCCTTTAATCCCATGCCCTAATGTCCTTTAATCCCATGCCCTAATCCCCTTTAATCCCATGCCCTTATGTCCTTTAATCCCATGTTCTAATGTCCTTTAATCCCATCCCCTAATGTCCTTTAATCCCATGCCCTAATGTCCTTTAATCCCATGCCCTAATGTCCTTTAATCCCATGTTCTAATGTCCTTTAATCCCATGCCCTAATGTCCTTTAATCCCATGCCCTAATGTCCTTTAATCCCATGCCCTAATGTCCTTCAATCCCATGCCCTAATGTCCTTCAATCCTATGTTCTAATGTCCTTCAATCCTATGTTCGCATGCCCTCTTTACTTATGGATTTTGCTTCGATCTAAAATAGATCTCAAAAGGAGTAGCCAATCAGATCGCTGTATTTATGCGTCCAGATAGCCAATCAGATCGTTGTATCCATTCGTCTAAATAGCCAATCAGATCTTATAGAGTCATTTAGGTAGCTAATCAGAGCTTTCATACCCTGCACTCTAGGTAGCCATTAAGAGGTATATAGCGTGCATTCTAGGTAGCTTTTAAGAGCTTTCTATTCTGCACTCTTGGTAGACATTAAGAGTTTGATACCCTGCACTCTATCTAGCCTACAAAAACATGTACTTTACATCCATCCTTTATCCTTATTATTACAACCACGTCACTAAGTGATTATCCAGGTTTGCATGTTCCATGTTCCATGTTTGCAAGATGAAACGAGCACAAAAACACCGTAGAAAACAAACAATCAGAGGACTCCTCCATCTGTGCCCCACCTAGCCCCACCACCCCACACGTATCATCTTTGTTGATACAACGAGTCTGTACTCTCTACCCAGAATCGGCCGAAGATGTCTTGTTGAATATTTAGGTTGGCTCCCCTTCAAGCGCGGGGCTCGGCCACCCTCAAGCACATCTAATCTTGCGCGTCGATTTGCGGTAACAATTCTATCCCCCTTGCATCTAATGAGGTCACATTTTTTTGCCCTATTCTGATCACGTCATCGGATCTTTTTACTACAATATTTGTTCTGCTAATAATCTCTAAACCTCTCCTTCCTTTGGGCTGTTTCAAGTAGGTAAAAGCCGGGGGTTTATTTTAAGCTCACTGAATCTGCGCACTTCGTCGGGTAGTCTCTTCAGGGTCAAGGACTTTTAACGTAGCCATCATTTCCTGTGTCCTCTGTCAAGTTAGAATTATGGCTTTCTGTTATAGGTAATAAAATGAATGAATCTGTTGTCAACCAATAGCAAGTAGTCAGATGCTACTATTAACTATTTTATGGCCCTAAATTTTTCAACAAGAAAATTGTCTAATCCCCGCCATACTCAGCCCTTCTCCCGTTATTATTGAATGCTTTGAATCTTGTAACTATTTTGTTCTCTTGAATATGAAAGAATGTTTGGCCTAAAGATTTGGCAGCTGGTAACTCTAGTAGCCTCTTGCAATTGTAGTTCCTAGCTCTGGTAGCTTCTAGCTCTGGTAGCTTCTAGCTCTGGTAGCTCCTAGCTATGGTAGCTCCTACCTATGCTAGCTGCTAGCACTAGTAGCTCCTAGCTATGGTAGCCCCTAGCCCTGGTAGCTCCTAGCTACGGTAGCTCCTAGCACTGGTAGCTCCTACCTATGGTATCTGCTAGCACTAGTAGCTCCTAGCTATGGTAGCCCCTAGCCCTGGTAGCTCCTAGCTACGGTAGCTCCTAGCACTGGTAGCTCCTAGCAATGGTAGCTCCTAGCACTGGTAGCTCCTACCTATGGTATCTGCTAGCACTAGTAGCTCCTAGCTCTGGTAGCTCCTACCTATGGTATCTGCTAGCACTAGTAGCTCCTAGCTATTGTAGCCCCTAGCCCTGGTAGCTCCTAGCAATGGTAGCTCCTAGCACTGGTAGCTCCTACCTATGGTATCTGCTAGCACTAGTAGCTCCTAGCTCTGGTAGATCCTACCTATGGTATCTGCTAGCACTAGTAGCTCCTAGCACTGGTAGCTCCTAGCACTGGTAG
The DNA here is from genome assembly GCA_002072015.1 of Radix auricularia. Lineage (NCBI taxonomy): Eukaryota > Metazoa > Mollusca > Gastropoda > Lymnaeidae > Radix > Radix auricularia. Next base: position 51,823 of record MUZC01000830.1, on the reverse strand, counting down.
CTCCTAGCTATGGTAGCTCCTACTTATGGTAGCTGCTAGCACTAGTAGCTCCTAGCACTAGTAGCTCCTGGCTATGGTAGCTCCTAGCACTATTAGCTCCTAGCATTGGTAGCTTCTAGCTCTGGTAGCTCCTAGCACTAGTAGCTCCTAGCAATGGTAGCTCCTACCTATGGTATCTGCTAGCACTAGTAGCCCCTGGCTATGGTAGCTCCTAGCACTATTAGCTCCTAGCATTGGTAGCTTCTAGCTCTGGTAGCTCCTAGCACTAGTAGCCCCTAGCTCTGGTAGCTGCTAGCACTGGTAACTCCTACCTGTGGTAGCTGGTAGCACTAGTAGCTGATAGCTCTGGTAGCCCATAGCACTGGTAGCTTCTGCTGCTCAGATGCCAAGCTGATCAAACATGTCAATGTTTACTAATGTGAAGTCATCCAATTGCGAGCATGCCTTCCTCCCTCCCCCTCCTCTCCCCTCCCCCCCCCCACAATAATGTCTATAAATAGAACAACACACATACACAAATTTAAACACAACTTTCTCCGGCTTCAAACAAATTTTCTCCCTTCTTTAGAGAAGTGTTATGACGTCATCTACCGGCTGTGATATGCTGTTGATTCTTTTGAATGAAGCTGAACTTTTATGACGCCGCGCATCTCTTAACCTCGTTTTGGAATAAGGCGAATCTTTTAGCGAGGATCCAATTATCGGGAAATTCCCCACCATCCCAGTTTCTGGCAGGGGCAAAGAGACCAATTTGGGTCCACTTAGGGACTAATTTGATACGGGTGTCTTTGGATTATGTTGCCACGTCGAAAACCTGGTTCACAGGAGCCGTCAGCCTGGAAGTTAGGATTAGTTGCTCGGCTGCACAACGGGAGAGTTCATTTCTGAACTTGAACCAATCACCTGCACAATGGGTGAGTTCATTTCTTGAACTTGCACCAATCACCCGAAGAACGGGTGAGTTCATTTCTTGAACTTGAATGGATGAGCCGAAAAACGGGCGAGTTCATTTCACGGGGTGGGGCGGGGTATAGATATAAATTACTTTTGTAATGATTTAATTCAAAGTGTTTCACTGTTAAGAGTGCCATTTGCCGCAACATTTTAGGGTGAGACTGCCATGGTGAGACTACCATGGTGAGACTTCCATGGTGAGTCTACCATTGTGAGACTGTCATGGTGAGACTGAGACTGCCATGGTGAGAATGAGACTGCTATGGTGAGACTGCCATTGTGAGACTGCCATGGTGAGACTGTCATTGTGAGACTGTCATGGTGAGACTACCATCGTGAGGCTACCATGGTGAGATTACCATGGTGAGACTGCCATGGTGAGACTGAGACTGCCATGGTGAGACTGAGAATGCCATTGTGAGACTGAGACTGCCATGGTGAGACTACCATGGTGAGACTACTGTGGTGAGACTGCCATGGTGAGATTGAGACTGCCATTGTGGGACTGCCATGGTGAGACTGCCACGGTGAGACTGTCATGGTGAGACTACCATGGTGAGACTACTGTGTTGAGACTGCCATGGTGAGACTGAGACTGCCATTGTGGGACTGCCATGGTGAGACTGCCATTTTGAGACTGAGACTGCCATTGTGAGACTGCCATGATGAGACTGAGACTGCCATTGTGGGACTGCCATGGTGAGACTACCATGGTGAGACTACCATGGTGAGACTACTGTGGTGAGACAATCATTGTGAGACTGCCATGGTAAGACTGCCATGGTAAGACTGCCATGGTGAGGCTGCCATGGTGAGACAGTCATTGTGAGACAGTCATTGTGAGACTGCCATGGTAAGACTGCCATGGTGAGGCTGCCATGGTGAGACAGTCATTGTGAGACAGTCATTGTGAGACAGTCATTGTGAGACTGCCATGGTGAGACTGCAATGATACGGGAGATAACTGTAAAAATAAAAAAATGGTTTGGTCTGAATGTGGCAGTTTGCCAAAAGTTGACAGTTGACGTACGCCACAAAAGAACCATGACACACAACATGTGAGCTACTGGAAATATTATGACACGTTTAAATCATCCGAGTCGAGCTCATCTCGACACCTGTGACCAGAACTAACCGCTGTTAGGGTACAATAAAGGCTTCAGCGGATCTCAAAGTGGCCCTGGTGGACTCAATGCAACAAATATCAGAGAATTTTTAACTAAACTAAAGTTTTGGTTTTTTTTTTGTTTTTTTTTTTTTAACTTTACTGGTTTCTAGTGGTAACTAATCAGTCTCACTACTAAGAATTGGTGAATGAGCAGTCTAACTATTTAAAATTGGTAAATGTGCTGTATCACTACTTAATATTAGTGAATGGAAACTCACTAGATGAAAGTTCACAATCTGTGAACATTTTTTTTTGTTTGAAAGTCACCTGCTTGTAGGGAAGGAAGGATTGGATGACTAGTGCTTGTGATTGTTAGACGCCAATTTGTTTTGGTTTAGTTCAGTACAACAGACAAGCTCAGAAATAGCCAGTATGATTGAGTTCAGTACAACATACAAGCTCAGAAATAGCCAGTATGATTGAGTTCAGTACAACAGACAAGCTCAGAAATAGCCAGTATGATTGAGTTCAGGACAACATACAAGCTCAGAAATAGCCAGTATGATTGAGTTCAGGACAACAGGCAAGCTCAGAAATAGCCAGTACGCCTCAGTTCGCAGGCAACTCTCAAAGTGTTTACACATCAGCTAATACTCTCAGACCCTGACAGCAAACGGCTTGGAGTAACTTTATCTCTGGCACGTACTCTCGTTAAATGAAAACAAACGGTTTTTTAAAAAGTGCACCTGACGTCATGGAATTAACGTTTGTGTTGGAGGATATAACCGGAAATGGGATTGGGATGTTTTCAAAGTTCAGCAGGCGTGAATTTGGTCTTGGACCAACTGCCAGTCTATTTGAACATCTTTTCTAAGACCAGTCTGTTGATCTCGTCAACTGCCAGTCTATTTGAACATCTTTTTGGTTTGATACTGACGCACTTACTTTTCTTACGTTGTTATAGGGCGACTAATTCCTTCAAAAGTTGTCTTCCCTTTTGTTTGTCCCCCTTTGATACACAGAAGTGTTGTAAAGTATCCTTGACCAACCTTAATGACATCCAGTAGCGGCGTTTGAGGGTGGCAACTGGTGCGACTGCCCCAGGCCCCGCGCTTAGGTAGGCCCCGCGTTTCGGTCCTGAACATGTCTCGTCCTGGTTAATAGCCTATACATGTAGAATCAAAGAGTGGATGGTAGAACGTATGCTGGAAACGATTGTAAAGAAACGAAAGAGGCACTCTTGTAATCCTTTTTGAAGGTCAAATTCCGTAGCGTAACTCTAGACGTCTTTGAAAGCATTACACCGTTAGTGGAAAATAGGTCAGATGTACCATTCAGCCAATCCCCTTTATTTGTGTACACATCATTCACAATATATTTACTAAAATAGTAATAATTTAATAAAAAGGTGACATGCAGTATTAAAATTACACAATAATCAAGATATTTCATATTTTTAAATACGATAGCATACTGGAGCTTAGCGATCTTTACTAGTACTCTGGCCCCGCGGGGTCATTGCTGGCACTAGGCCCCGCGCTTACCTAACGCCGCCACTGATGACATCGCCCCTGGAAACGTGTATTTATGAGTGCTATTAGACCCAGATGACTTCGCCCCTGGAAACATATTTATTGGTGCTAAGCTACTTAGATGCGAACACCCCTGGAAACACATATTTATTGGTGTTTAGCTACCCTGATGTCATCGCCCCTGGAAACATGTATTTATGAGTGCTAATTTACCCTGATGTCAACACCCCTGGAAACATGTATATATGAGTACTAATCTACATTGATATCATCGCCCCTGGAAACATGTATGTATGAGTGCTAATCTACCTTGATATCATCGCCTCTGGAAACATGTATGTATGAGTGCTGTGGGGCGTGGGATCAAACTCACGTAAAAGCCACTAAAAATGTTGAGAAGTGACTAAAGTCCTCCTTTGACCTGGAGAGGGATGGACGCCTCTAATGTCTAGCAAGACTGAGAATGTTCTAATGGAAACATTAGAAACCCATAAAACCTCCAAAAAAAGAGGTTAGGGGACTTTTTTATAAAAAATAAAAGAAATTAAAAATAATTTTTTTTTAAAGAAAGTGCTAATCTACCTCGATGTTCAAGCCCCTGGCTGTTAATGGATGTAAATATTAAAATACAGACTTAATAAGAGCTGAGTCATAGAGCAAAAATGTCTTTAATTGAATGGTTGGTGTGTGTGGTGTGTGTGTGTGGGTGTGTGTGTGTGTGTGTGGTATTTGGTATGTGTGGTGTGTTTAATATGTGTGGTGCGTTTGGTGTGTGTGGTGTGTTTGGTATGTGTGGTGTGTTTGGTGTATGTGGTGTGTTTGGTATGTGTGGTGTGTGTGGTGTGTTTTGTGTGTGTGGTGTGTTTGGTATGTGTGGTATGTGGTGTGTGTGGTGTGTTTGGTATGTGTGGTGTGTTTGGTATGTGAGGTGTGTTTGGTGTGTGTGGTGTGTTTGGTATGTGTGGTGTGTGTGGTGTGTTTGGTATGTGTGGTGTGTGTGGTGTGTTGGTCAACTTCTCTAATTATATCTTTGGTCTGTGTTGTGTGTTGGTCAACTTCTCTAATTATATCTTTGGTCTGTGTTGTGTGTTGGTCAACTTCTCTAATTATATCTTTGGTATGTGTGGTGTGTTGGTCAACTTCTCTAATTATATCTTTGGTCTGTGTGATGTGTTGGTCAAATTCTCTAGTTATATCTTTGGTCTGTGTGGTGTGTTGGTCAACTTCTCTAATTATATCTTTGGTCTGTGTGGTGTGTTGGTCAACTTCTCTAATTATATCTTTGGTCTGTGTTGTGTGTTGGTCAACTTCTCTAGTTATATCTTTGGTCTGTGTTGTGTGGTTTTGGTCAACTTCTCTAGTTATATCTTCGGTATGTGTGGTGTGTGTGGTGTGTTGGTCAACTTCTCTAATTATATCTTCGGTATGTGTGGTGTGTTGGTCAATTTCTCTAATTATATCTTTGGTCTGTGTGGTGTGTTGGTCAACTTCTCTAATTATATCTTTGGTCTGTGTTGTGTGGTTTTGGTCAACTTCTCTAATTATATCTTCGGTATGTGTGGTGTGTTGGTCAATTTCTCTAATTATATCTTTGGTCTGTGTGGTGTGTTGGTCAACTTCTCTAATTATATCTTTGGTCTGTGTGTGTGGTTTTGGTCAACTTCTCTAGTTATATCTTCGGTATGTGTGGTATGTGTGGTGTGTTGGTCAACTTCTCTAATTATATCTTTAATATCTGTGGTGTGTTGGTCAACTTCCCTAATTATATCTTTGGTATGTCTGGTGTGTTGGTCAACTTCTCTAATTATATCTTTGGTGTGTGTGGTGTGTTGGTCAACTTTTCTAGTTATATCTTTGGTCTGTGTGGTGTGTTGGTCAACTTCTCAAATTATATCTTTGGTATGTGTGGTGTGTTGGTCAACTTCTCTAATTATATCTTTAATATCTGTGGTGTGTTGGTCAACTTCCCTAATTATATCTTTAATATCTGTGGTGTGTTGGTCAACTTCTCTAATTATATCTTTAATATCTGTGGTGTGTTGGTCAACTTCCCTAATTATATCTTTGGTATGTCTGGTGTGTTGGTCAACTTCTCTAATTATATCTTTGGTGTGTGTGGTGTGTTTGGTATGTGTGGTGTGTTTAATATGTGTGGTGTGTTTGGTGTATGTGGTGTGTTTGGTATGTGTGGTGTGTGTGGTGTGTTTTGTGTGTGTGGTGTGTTTGGTGTGATTGGTATGTGTAGTATGTGGTGTGTTTGGTGTGTGTGGTGTGTTTGGTATGTGTGGTGTGTTTGGTGTGTTTGGTATGTGAGGTGTGTCTGGTATGTGTGGTGTGTTTGGTGTGTGTGGTGTGTTTGGTGTGTGTGGTCTGTTTGGTATGTGTGGTGTGTGTGGTGTGTTTGGTATGTGTGGTGTGTTTGGTATGTGTGGTGTGTGTGGTGTGTTGGTCAACTTTTCTAGTTATATTTTTGGTCTGTGTTGTGTGTTGGTCAACTTCTCTAATTATATCTTTGGTCTGTGTTGTGTGTTGGTCAACTTTTCTAGTTATATCTTTGGTCTGTGTTGTGTGTTGGTCAACTTCTCTAATTATATCTTTGGTCTGTGTTGTGTGTTGGTCAACTTCTCTAATTATATCTTTGGTCTGTGTTGTGTGTTGGTCAACTTCTCTAATTATATCTTTGGTCTGTGT
>MUZC01000830.1:0-45452 GCA_002072015.1 Radix auricularia | reverse complement strand
TGTGTGGTGTGTTGGTCAACTTCTCTAATTATATCTTTGGTCTGTGTTGTGTGTTGGTCAACCTCTCTAATTATATCTTTGGTCTGTGTTGTGTGTTGGTCAACTTCTCTAATTATATCTTTGGTCTGTGTTGTGTGTTGGTCAACTTCTCTATTATATCTTTGGTCTGTGTGGTGTGTTGGTCAACTTCTCTATTGATATCTTTGGTCTGTGTGGTGTGTGTGGTGTGTTGGTCAACTTCTCTAATTATATCTTTGGTCTGTGTGGTGTGTTGGTCAACTTCTCTAGTTATATCTTTGGTGTGTGTTGTGTGTTGGTCAACTTCTCTAATTATATCTTTGGTGTGTGTGGTGTGTTGGTCAACTTCTCTAATTATATCTTTGGTCTGTGTGGTGTGTTGGTCAACTTCTCTAATTATATCTTTGGTATGTGTGGTGTGTTGGTCAACTTTTCAATTTATATCTATTTGGTTACAAACATTTTGTTGTATCTAATTTTTAAACGGTTTTGATGGACTTTTCTTGTCATTTCTACATCATTATATATTCAAATGATCTGTGCTCCCAGGGGAGCAAGTTGTTGTTTTTTAAGCAAGTGGTCCTCAAATAGATGGTTCATGGCCATTGAGGTTCCAGTCCCCTATCCACACACAAAGTATACACTTAAATAATCAAGCAGTTAGTTATCAATGAACTTTGGTGATACTTGAAAGAGTTGGAGATTTTATCGAAAGTTTATATCAAGATTTATCTCTATATGCGATGTGAGAATCCCTGATTGTTATCATAACTGGTCCACACTAAAAGTATATTTCTATATGCAATGTGAGAAACCTTCATTATATCATAACTTGTCCATGCTAAAAGTATATTTCTATATGCAATGTGAGAACCCCTGATTCTATCATAGCTTGTCCACGCTAAAAGTATATTTCTATATTTAATGTGAGAACCCCTGATTCTATCATAACTTGTCCACGCTAAAAGTATATTTCTAGTTATTAGTCACTCCTAGTCCCACCACCAACAACATGTGACATAAAAAAAACAGGTAATCGTCATAGTTGGCCACGAGCCGAATTTACAAATAGGCTTGATTGTTTGAGCTATAGAGCGAGGGCGAAAATAGCTGAGAAATCCGAGGCTTACCTTTGATATATTTGACTTTCATAACCAGGTTAAGTCAGAACTCTCGTTAATGAATAATTAATTCGACCTTCACCTTCAACTCTATTGCATTTTTGTGAATGTGGGGTGTAAACACGTGAGGGTTAGAGATTAAAGAATCTCATAAAATTGTTGGCTCTTGGTGCGCGCTTGAAGCATTTTAGATATTATTAGGTCCCAGCACGAACCATTTCAGTTCCCAAAGCAAGGAGTCATCAGTAGAGTCCCGTGATAATTAGGTCCCATCTATAGAATACATAAAACTTGAGATTATTAGGTCCCATCTATAGAATACACAGGACATTAGAATATTAGGTCCCATCTATAGAATACATAAAACTTGAGATTATTAGGTCCCATCTATAGAATTGCCCATGTCTGCAGCTGATTGTATACTGGAACAGAGCTTAAGCCAGTAGGTATTGACACATTTACGTGCAACCTTTTGGGCAAGTGACTTAGCTGTTTTTAAGGCACGCAAATTGTCGGGTGTAGGCTTTTCCTTGTAAGCCATAAGAGCTTTCCTTTTTGCTTCAGTGACGGGTTTCATCTCGTCCCAATGTTCATCAAACCAGTCCGTGTTTTTGTGAGATTTTTTGCCAAAGGCTTGTATTGCAGATGTATAGATTGTGTCTCTCAGATGCGTCCATTTGGAGTCAATGGTGACACATGGGGACATCATTGAGAGACTTTCCTTCACCTTGTCTTTGAACAGCTGCACTATCGCAGGGTCTTTCATGCAGGAGGTATTGATGCGTGGACTTCCCTTTTTCTTTTTGTGGTACGAGTTTTTCCTCATTATTCGTACTTTGCTGGCGACAAGGGAATGATGATCCGTGTCACAGTCGGCACTGTGATAGCTGCGAGTGAGTAGGACGCTAGCTAGATGTGCACGCCTGGTGATAATGAGGTCCAGCTGGTGCCATTGGTGGGATCGAGGGTGTCTCCAAGATACTTGATGTATATCCTTGCACTTGAAGAAAGTGTTGGTCACACACAAGCCTCGTGAGCAGCACAATTCCAGAAGCCTTTGTCCATTTTCATTTAACTTTCCTCTTCCAAATAGTCCAAGGCAGGTGGGCCAGGCTTCGTGGTCTCTCCCCACTCTAGCATTGAAATCTCCTAGGAGATAGATTGCCTCGTCTTTGTGGATGCTGGCTATTGCCTGGTCTAACGCTCCGTAGAACTGGTCCTTCTCTTCCGGAGTTGAATAGAGTGTTGGGGCATACACACTAAGGATGTTTGCTGGGCCCGCAGTTGTTCTGAGTCTTAGAGTGAGGATCCTCTCCGTGCCTGATGACGGGGGTTCAATGGATGGTAGAAGAGTGTTTTTAACAGCGAAACCCACACCATGTTGTCTCGGTTCATCTTTCGGTCTTCCTTGCCAGAAGAAGGTGTAATTGGCCTCTTTGAGTGAACCGTTGTCTGGGAGCCTGGTCTCCTGTAGGCATGCTATGTCAATCTTTAGCCTTTTAAGTTCTCTATCGATTATTCCTGTCTTCCGTGTGTCGTTTATGGACTGCAGATCATCATCAGTGATGCCGGGACACATAGTCCTCACGTTCCAGCTAGCGATTCGAAGAGCTGGGGTCTTCTTTTTCTTTTTTGTATTTCTTGGTGCAGGGCTTAGTGGCCCACTTGTTGAGTGGTACTCTAATCTCCACGCACCCAGTGGAGAAGGCAGGCCATGACGGGATAGCACCTATTTGACTGGGGGCTGCCCAGTTTGAGGCGGGCGGTAGCTGTCCAGTGAGACATTGGTAGTCTCTCCCACCGTCGGAAGCAGCCCCTGGCGCCTAGCTCTACGTCAATTGAGCTTTGGCTTATAACCGGTAACTGCTGCTTCCCGTGTTTTGTCGACACCTTGCGGCGACGCTGGAGTGTCCTCTCCAGAGGTGATGCAAGCCTGGGCGGGTATTATGGAGAATTAGCTGCTGCCCATACAGCATATCCCCCCTCTCCACGTCAATGGTGTAACCAAGGGAACGACTTGCGTCGATGCAGCTTGGCTGCCATTGGCGTCGCAGGAGCTGCCGGTATGTACATAAGTCTTATGTATAGACCGCCTGTAGGTGCTCCAATTCCTGATTTTCTTTCAGGGTTTACTCCCTTAGCCTTTCCCGCCAAGCAGGTATAGCCGCAAGGCAGCGGAGGATTTGTATTCGGAGTTTCCTTCTCCTAGATGAACTACCAGCCAAGGTTTTAACGAGCATCATCTACCCGTAGGGGTGCTTGAACCGGGGTTTGAACCCGTGACCGATTNACTCATGGAAGAACTTGATGTCGTGCCCACACAGGAAGAGCTGAGCAAAGCAATTGACAGTCTAGCTTGTGGAAAAGCGCCTGGGAATGATGGAATACCACCAGAGGTTCTAAAGAGTGGCAAGACAGCTTTACTCCAACCATTGCACGAGATTCTGTCCCTCTGCTGGGAACAGGGCTACATCCCCCAAGACCTAAAGGATGCAAATATAGTGACACTATATAAAAACAAAGGTGATAGGAGTGATTGCAATAATTATCGCGGCATTTCACTCCTTAGTATTGTAGGAAAGACCTTTGCCCGCGTTATACTAAAACGTTTACAAAGCCTAGCATCCCGCGTCTATCCAGAATCTCAGTGTGGTTTCCGGTCCGGTCGGTCTACCATAGACATGGTGTTCTCCATACGACAGCTCCAGGAAAAATGCAGAGAGCAGCAGATGCCACTATACATTGCATTTGTGGACCTTACAAAAGCCTTCGACTTAGTCAGTCGCAACGGGCTATTCCAAATACTGGCAAAAATTGGATGTCCCCCTCACCTACTTGCCATCATCAGACAGTTCCATGAAAATATGCTTGGCACAGTACAGTTCGATGGAGCTAAGTCAGAGGCCTTCCCTGTCAGCAGCGGAGTTAAACAAGGTTGTGTACTCGCACCAACACTCTTCGCAATATTCTTCTCTGTACTTCTTCGATACGCATTCAAGGATAGCAGTGAGGGAATCTGGTTACATACCAGAGCTGATGGAGGACTTTTCAACACTGCCCGCCTCCGAGCCAAGACCAAAACGACGGATGTCCTAATTCGAGAGCTACTATTTGCGGATGATGCGGCACTAACAGCACATACAGAATCTGGTTTGCAACAACTCGTGTCAAGCTTCTCCAATGCCTGCAAAGAATTTGGTCTGCAAATCAGCTTGAAAAAGACAAACATCATGGCCCAAGACACTCGACCTCCTCCTACCATAAATATCGATAATGAAAACTTGGAGGTTGTGGACAGCTTCACCTACTTGGGATCCAAGGTCTCCAATACACTGTCCATTGAAGAAGAAATAAACAGCAGAATTGGCAAGGCAGCCGCAACAATGGCTAAACTAAATAAGCGGGTCTGGCAAAACACCAAGCTAACGGAGAAAACCAAACTGTGCGTCTATCGAGCTTGTGTCATCAGTACATTACTATATGGGAGCGAGACATGGACCACTTATACATCACAAGAGCGTAAGCTTAACAGCTTCCATTTGAGATGCTTGCGCCGCATTCTTGGCATTAAATGGCAAGAAAAGGTGCCTAATAGTGAGGTCCTAACGCGTGCCAATACCCAAAGCATGTTCTCAATTCTTAGTGAAAGACGCTTGAGGTGGCTAGGACATGTCAAAAGAATGAGCCCCGGCCGCATCCCGAAGGACCTCCTATATGGTGAACTTGCTTCAGGAAAGAGGAAAACAGGTCGCCCACGCTTGCGATTTAAAGATGTCTGTCAAAGAGACATGAAAGCAGCCAAAATACATACAAGTGACTGGGAGTGTAAGGCAGAAGACCGATCTACGTGGCGCACAGTTGTCAAAGAGGGCGTCATAATAGCCGAGGAGCGAAGAATGGAGGAGGCTGCAGACAGAAGAGCTAGGAGAAAGGCCAAAACATTTGGAAGCACAGAACTCGTGTGTAAAAACTGTGGCAAAGACTGTCACTCAAGGATAGGACTGCACAGCCACTCGAGAAAATGCAACCCAACCCAACGGTGATGCACCATCGTCTCGCGAGACGGAAGGATGCCGATATCTATAGAATACATAGAACATTGAATTATTAGGTCCCATCTAAAGAATACATAAAACTTGAGATTATTAGGTCCCATCTATAGAATACATAGAACATTAGATTATTATGTCCCATCTATAGAATACATAGAACATTAGATTATTAGGTCCCATCTATAGTACATAGAACATTAGATTATTAGGTCCCATCTATGGAATACATAGAACATTAGATTATTAGGTCCCATCTATAGAATACATAGAACATTAGATGATTAGGTTCCATCTATAGAAAACATAGAACTTTTGATTATTAGGACCAATCTTTAGACTACAGAGAACTTGTGATAATTAGGTCCAATCTTTAAACCCGGGGTCTCCAAACTACGGCTCTCGGGCAAGATGTGGCCCGCGAGGCCCTCTCATCCGGCACCTGGAGACCTTTTAATCTCCAAAGTAAGATACTTTTCTTTTACTTTCTACTATTTATTTCTTATTTGGGCCTCTAGTGTATATTCGGCCCCCAAACTGCTGTTTGACAGATAGTTCGGCCCTCCGGCATAAAAATTTGGAGACCCCTGCTTTAGACTACAGAGAATACCATGGGAAGATAAGGTCTTATGCTTCAGCAATTGTAACTTTTTCCTCCCTCTATTTCAGTCTGTGAGAAGAAATCCGTTGACCTAATTTTTGCCCTGGATTCTTCGGACAACGTCACCTCTAAGGACTTCTGGTACCAGGTGAAGTTTGTGCGGGACTTCTCTCGGGGACTTGATGTGGGACCTCTCAGGTCCCGTATAGGAGTGCTGCTGTACAGTGATCAGGCAAGTGCTGACATGTAGTGCTAAGTGATGACATGTAGTGCTAAGTGATGACATTTAGTGCTAAGTGTTGACATGTAGTGCTAAGTGCTGACATGTAGTGCTAAGTGCTGACATGTAGTGCTAAGTGCTGACATGTGCTAAGGGCTGACATGTGCTAAGGGCTGACATGTAGTGCTGACATGTAGTGTTAAGTGCTGACATGTAGTGCTAAGCGCTGTCATGTAGTGCTAAGTGTTGATATGTAGTGCTAAGGGCTGACATGTAGTGCTAAGGGCTGACATGTAGTGCTAAGTGCTGACATGTAGTACTAAGTGCTGACATGTAGTGCTAAGTGCTGACACGTGGTGCTAAGTGCTGACGTGTAGTGCTAAGTGCTGTCATTTGATGATAAATGATAATGTCATTTACATCTGAATGCTGTCATTTGATGATAATTAATGCCATTTGTCAGGGGTATGAGAATCACTGTTTGTTAAGATTGTATTCTGCCTGGTCACAAGCTCGTGTTGTTGATGTTTGTGAGCGAGATTCACGTGGGGGTGTGGATCAGTCCATGCAAGGTCAGTCCAGGCCCACGGGTATAAAACTCGGGTGTGTCTCGATGAGAGGGAGACAAGTCGCCGGGTGACACAGGAACCCGAGCTTTTAGGGTTGCCGTGTTGGTCTGCTGGACTGTACGGCGGGGCCTATGCTGTAACTAAGATACACGGAGATATGGTAGCGCTTGAGACAGTTGTACATAGGTGACATGTGGAGACTCATGTAAATAAAGATTGCTGTAAAAAAAGGACTTGAGTTCAATTACTGTACGCCAGTTGTTGGTGTGTGAGCCTCGGACCAGAACCCTAGACAACGATACCTGACACCATTTACTTCAAAGTACTATTATAACTATTATTTATGTTGCTGCTAAGTGCTAAAGGGCTGTATTAGCACACAGCTACCAAAACTCTGGTCACAGCTACCAAAACTCTGGTCACAGCTACCAAAACTCTGGTCACAGCTACCAAAACTCTGGACACAGCTACCAAAACTGGACACAGCTACCAAAACTCTGGTCACAGCTACCAAAACTCTGGTCACAGCTACCAAAACTCTGGTCATTTACAATTTAGAAACCTCAGACCGGGAAGGAGATGGGCAAAATACAGTCCACAGATTTAGTATACCGGTCCACACCGACCCACAGTTTTAGTATACCGGTCCACACTGACCAACAGTTTTAGTGTACCGGTCCACACCGACCCACAGTTTTAGTATACCGGTCCACACCGACCAACAGTTTTAGTGTACCGGTCCACACCGACCCACAGTTTTAGTATACCGGTCCACACCGACCAACGGTTTTAGTGTACCGGTCCACACCGACCCATATTTTTAGTATACCGGTCCACACCGACCAATAGTTTTAGTATACCGGTCCACACCGACCCACAATTTTAGTATACCGGTCCTCACCGACCCGTAGTTTTAGTATACCGGTCCACACCGACCCACAGTTTTAGTAGACCGGTCCACACCGACCCACAGTTTTAGTAGACTGGTCCACACCGACCCACAGTTTTAGTAGACTGGTCCACACCGACCCACAGTTTTAGACTGGTCCACACCGACCCACAGTTTTAGTAGACTGGTCCACACCGACCCACAGTTTTAGTATACCGGTCCAAACCAACCCATATTTTTAGTATACCGGTCCACACAGACCCACATTTTTAGTATACTGGTCCACACCGACCCACAGTTTTATATACCGGTCCACACCGACCCATATTTTTAGTATACCGGTCCACACCGACCCACAGTTTTAGTATACCGGTCCACACCAACCCATATTTTTAGATCAAGCTCTGACAATTTGATTTCCTTAGAACCAACCCCTAACCTCGGGTCCTGATATATGATTGGCTAGACCAGTGGTTCCCAAACTTTTTTCACCCGTGGACCCCTTTTATAGTCAAAACTTGCCCACGGACCCCCAAGTGAAAACGCAAGATAAATGTATAGTATACAAATTTACTAATTTAAAAAAAACAAAATTTTGTTTAAGAATTATTTGTTTCAATTTTAACTTTTTATAAATTTCATTTTAAAGAAATTAATGACTTGGATGAACTTGATGAGATTTTAATAATTTTATGAGTCTATTTATGTCCGGCTAAATGTTTGTGAGTAGCAAACGCAATCCCCATCAGTAATTGGTTTCTTTAGTTTGTGATGAGGTCACTGCATTGAATCCACGTTCTACCAAAAAAGAAGACGGTAAAGCAGTCAAGAACCTTTGTACAATAACCCTTAATTAGGATATAACATTGGAATATCTTTTTGTAACCAGAATTTGCGATATCCTTGTTCAAATTTTGGTTTCAGTTCCTCATTTTCGGATAATTCAATAAGTTGCTCGTGTATTCGTATTGACTCATCTATGTCTGCGATCTGAGTTTGTCCTCGAACAAAAGGGTTGAATGCCCATCGGGAATATCCAAATGAAGAATGTCTTCAAATCTTTAGTTCAGGTCTGCATGAAGAGCCGTTAAGTGTTGATAGTAGGCAAGCAAGTCTTCACTATTTTGCGATTTTGAAAAAAATGGAATCTGAGAACTTTATCCTCTTCCCAAATTTTGTTTATACAGAAAAGTTTTGCAACAAATGCAGATATTACGCTTTTAGCTTTGATTGAATTTAATTGGTAATCTTGTAGATTCATACTAGTTTCGTTAAATTTGACTAACAAATCTTGCATGTAGTTTATGTCATTTTTTGAGTTAACTAAATTTTTTGTCTCAAATCAATGTCTTTGCCTTCCAGCACTGAATTAAAGAAAGCATAATTTTGATTTAAACATGCACTTTTAGGTAACCAATGTACTTCTGCTTGAAGTAGTAAATGATTATAGTCTTCATCATTTTCCAAACACTGTTGAGCAAATAATCTCTCATTGAAGGAATTCCTTTTGATTTTACTAACTGCCTTAATGACATAATCTAGTGATTCATTCTAACGCTCAGTAAAATTTTTGCAACTAAATAATGTCAATAAATGACACAGTGCACTGAACATACATTTGGTAAAGTTTGGTTTAAGTATGCCAGAAAGACTCGGTATCTTCTTACCATTGCCGGAGCACCGTCAGTAGCAACAGAAATGATAATACTCACGGGTATAGCTTTTTCATCGAAAAGTCTTTTTTATTCAGTAAATAACGTTTCACATTCCGTATCTGTTTCCAAACATTTAGCAAACAACAGTTCTTGGCAAAAAGTTCCTTCATTTACAAATTTTACATAAGCTAAAAGTAAAGCCTCGTTTTCTGGTAAAGTTGACTGGTCAAGCGTAGAGAAAATTCAGATGTTTTTAAGTACTCACATAAAAAGGATTTTCAACACACTGAGTCATTTCGTTAATCCTTCTTTGGACTGAATTATAGCTCAATGGAATTTTTTTTGTGATGTCGAAAGCTGGTTTGCGCAGTACTGCCATGCTTATTACCTCACTACAGCTTAGATATTGTCCCCATGAAATGTAGAAGTGATGATGTTTTCAAATATGTTTCTTGGACGCTTCAAAAAACGCTAGATCTCTGTTTTATCACCATGGATTTTTATTAAATGTTCTTTAAGCTTGGAAAGGTTTCATAGAATCATTCGACAATGTTTTTAAAAAATTTTTTACAAAGAAGAAACATACATTCTTTCTTGGGTTCACTCACCTTTTAAAAGGGCACAAAATATAAGAACAATTGCATATAAAATATATTTTGTGAAACGTTTAATTAACTATTATTTATTAACTTTTTCATTGGAAATATGCAGTGAAATCCTTCAGAATTTTTGGCTTACGACGAACGGATTAAATTATATTTATTTTTTTTAACACACACACAACAAAAACAACAACAACAAAAAAAAAAACAAAAAAAAAACAAAAAAACAAAAAAAAAAACAACTTACGATCCCTTTGTGAGTGTCTTTTTTAAAAAAAAAATAACCCTGTGGGGTGACGCATAGATCCAGTGTTGACAAAACACTTTATTGAAAATGTGAAACATATTCTTTCTCAAAAGATATAAATTGTATTCAAATATTTAATATACTTACATTCAAATTTAAACTATCTGGATAACAATACAAAATTCAACTATAACTAAACTTCCAACTATCAATAGTAAACTTCTTTTAGCTTTGGAGTGGGAAAATGTGTTTATTCACTTCGTATCAGCATTACATAAATTGTTGATAACATGTACGACTTTTCTAGACTTTAATTATATTGTAGGCAAGATATGCACGTAGCAGCATAATTGCGTTGCTGTATAAAACTATTTTCGGTATTTTGTCTCACACTGCGCCATCTAAAACTTTGAAAAAAAGGCGGGGGGTGCTAGATGAAACTTCTATGTTACTTACATTTTTTAAAAATTTTATCAGAATATATATTAGAAAATATTTCTAAATCGAATTTTTAGATAAAAAAAAGTCTTTTTGCTGACTTCATTCATGTATTTTGAATCGCCCAATCATATCAGATATGATATCAATATAAAGCTGGTTTCTTCCTGCCTTAGAGAAATATGACTTACCGACACGTAAAAAATTACCCAACCCTGCAATCATCGTCATTTCTGATAAAAGATTGTATTTTTATGACCTACCTATAGGGTCCCCGCCTTTCTCACGCATCAAACTTGAGATACCTCTCAATTAACCAAGCATTTTGATTGGTTACAGCTGTGGGAATATCGTTGTTCTTTTTCTGTTTCTAGGTCAAACAACTTTAATTAACTCTGGACCTGAAAATCGCTACTACAGTATTCATGTCATTTTTGTTGGTTCCGTAATAAGAATTTAAAAAAAACATAATTTTATTATTTTTACGCTAAACTTTCCGCGGACCCCCTGACATTGTTCAGGGACCCCCAAATCAATTTTAAGTTTCCACGGACCCCCTGAACGGTTCCGCGGACCCCAGGGGGTCCGTAGGGACCACTTTGGGAACCACTGGGCTAGACGGATGTGAAACATAACATCAATAAAAGACTGCTTTCTTGGATTGTTTCTGCATTCAGTTGTTGACTTTGTAAGCTGTTAGCGGGGAATCCCGGACCCATTAGTAAATAAATCCTGTCCTTCTTTCAACAACCGCGCCACGATTAGTGTCGTTACAACTCATCCACCCTGGGGTAGAGTCCCGTGGTGCTGCATGGGGTGGTGGAGTCCCGAGGTGGAGGAGGTGGTGGAGTCACGGGCTGGGGCCTGGTGGATTCCCCTCCACTGCAAGGCGACCTTCTGTTTTCTTACGTCAAAGCTGCAGCTAAAAATATTAGGCAGTGATGAACGATTTCTTCAAAAATAGAACCTTGTATTGGGACGAAATGATTGGTTGAGGGGCGGGGCTATGTGTAGTCACGTGACTCAAATATTGTCGAGTGACGTCATGTCAGTTTTGTCTCAAACTCTAATGCTGATATTTTTGTTTACTTAAAAAAATAGAATTTCCTGAAATTTTCATTAAACACATTACTATTGCGGGGACTTTAAATATTACCTTTGGGAAATGGGCACTTAAAGAACTGTGTTTTCTTGTTTTTTTTAAATTAAATATCAAATTAAAAAAAACAAAGATATCTTGTCATCCATACATATACGTCGTATAATTATATTATGTCATAATGTCTCCCAAAAGGTCGTCCATGTTTTTGATGTCAATGACCATGACAGTCTGTCGTCTGCAATCAGTGACCTGTACCGTATGAAGAGGACCTATGGAGGCACCAGTATAGAGGAGGTCATTCACTACGCCAGAACCAAAAGTTTTAGGAGAACAGTTGCCAGGCGGGATGCTGCACAGGTGGGTCTGACCACTGACACATGGATTACTGACCACTGACACATGGAAACGACCACTGACACATGAATTACTGACCACTGACACATGGATTACTGACCACTGACACATGGATTACTGACCACTGACACATGGGTTACTTACCACTGACACAAGGATTACTGACCACTGGCACATGGACCACTGACACATGGCTTAACGACAACTGACACATAGGTTACTGACCACTGACACATGGGTTACTGACAACTGACACATGGGTTACTGACCACTGACACATGGATTACTGACCACTGACACATGGATTACTGACCACTGACACATTGGTTACTGACCAGTGACACATGGGTTACTGACCACTGACACATGGATTACTGACCACTGACACATGTATTACTGACCACTGACACATGGACTACTGACACATGGATTACTGACCACTGACACATGGATTACTGACCACTGACACATTGGTTACTGACCAGTGACACATGGGTTACTGACCACTGACATATGGATTACTGACCACTGACACATGGATTACTGACCACTGACACATTGGTTACTGACCAGTGACACATGGGTTACTGACCACTGACACATGGCTTACTGACAACGGACACATGGATTACTGACCACAGACAAATGACTTGGATCACTGACCACTGACAAACAGACCACTGACAAACTGAATACTGATTACTGACACATGGATCACCGACCATTGACACATAGATCACTGACCACTGACACATAACTATATTCTATTAAAAAGCCCAATTTGACCTATCTATTTTTAGCTAATTGTTTTGATAACTGCAAGTTCTTCCAAGAATCTCCACAAAGTCAAGAGGGAGGCGAACATGGCCAGGAAGACAGGAGTGGACATCCTGGCAATAGGTGAGTCTGAAATCATAATTAATAATTTGACAGATTATATTGTGCAGAACTCTAGCTGGCTTATATGTTAAAATGTCCATGTTTTCATATCATGTTAGAGACAAATGTTAAAATGTCCATGTTTTCATATCATGTTAGAGACAAATGTTAAAATGTCCATGTTT
Organism: Radix auricularia; assembly: GCA_002072015.1. Taxonomy (NCBI): domain Eukaryota; kingdom Metazoa; phylum Mollusca; class Gastropoda; family Lymnaeidae; genus Radix; species Radix auricularia. Next base: position 32,523 of record MUZC01000830.1, on the reverse strand, counting down.
TGATTCCTGCAGGTGTTGGAGACAGATACAACAGAGAAGAGCTACAGGTGATTGTAGGGATGGGTTCAAATCCTCAGGATGACCTTGACAGTTTTGCCCCATTTCTAGAGAACTCTGAGACCAGGAGAAGGAAAATCTTCACAGTTGATTCTTTCCGTGACCTTGAGACCATCGTAATGGAGGCCGCCATTGAAGCTTGCACAGGTAACTCTTACTTTCATCCAAGGACAGGTAACTCTTACTTTCATCCAAGGACAGGTAACTCTTACTTTTACTCATGTACAAGTTATTCTTACTTTCATTCATGCTCAGGCAACTCTTATGTAAAAATGACTAAACTCTAAATCTTAAGTGAATTGTTGATTTCTATTTTTCTCACCTACAGCCGAAGTCTCACCAATATCTGTGGCAGACCAAGGTAAGTGAATATTTGAGACATCTTTAAGTTATGACCTGTGGCATCTTAGACTGGTGACGATTTCCATTAGCTTGTTGCTGCAGTGTCTTGCTGCTATTCATGCCTTGCACAATCATCTAAGTTGTCATTGATGCCTTGCACAATCATCTAAGTTGTTATTGATGCCTTGCACAATCATCCAAGTTGTTATTGATGCCTTGCACAAAAATCTAAGTTGTTATTGATGCCTTGCATAATCATCCAAGTTGTTATTGATGTCTTGCACAATCATCTAAGTTGTTATTGATGTCTTGCACAATCATCTAAGTTGTCATTGATGCCTTGCACAATCATCCAAGTTGTTATTCATGCCTTGCACAATCATCTAAGTTGTTATTGATGCCTTGCACAAAAATCTAAGTTGTTATTGATGCCTTGCACAATCATCCAAATTGTTATTGATGTCTTGCACAATCATCTAAGTTGTTATTGATGTCTTGCACAATCATCCAACTTGTTATTGGTGTCTTGCACAATCATCCAAGTTGTTATTGGTGTCTTGCACAATCATCTAAGTTGTCATTGATGCCTTGCACAATCATCTAAGTTGTCATTGATGCCTTGCACAATCATCTAAGTTGTTATTGGTGTCTTGCACAATCATATAAGTTGTTATTGATGCCTTGCACAATCATATAAGTTGTTATTGATGCCTTGCACAATCATCTAAGTTGTTATTGATGCCTTGCACAAACATCTGAGTTGTTATTGATGTCTTGCACAATCATCTTCGTTGTCATTGATGCCTTGCACTATGTTCTTGCATTGATCAGCCTGTGGGACCAGGCAGGAGGCGGACATGGTCTTTGTCATGGACAGCGAGAGTGCTGGACGCAAGAATACTCTCAAGTCCCTGGACTTCATCAAAGATGTGGCCGGCTCTGTTGACATCAGCAACCATTCGGTTCAGATCGGCATGCTGCAGCCTGATGAGTGTATACCTGTGGCTGAATCCTTCACGTAGGTTCATCTGATGTGTTTGCCAGTAGGTCATCTGATGGGTTTGTGAGTTGGTCATCTGATGTGTTTGTCAGTAGGTCATCTGATGTGTTTGTGAGTTGGTCATCGGATGTGTTTGTCAGTAGGTCATCTGATGTGTTTGTCAGTAGGTCATCTGATGTGTTTGTAAGTAGGTCATATGATGTGTTTGTCAGTAGGTCATCTGATGTGTTTCTCAGTAGATCATCTGATGTGTTTATCAGTAGATCATCTGATGTGTTTATCAGTAGGTCATCTGATGTGTTTATCAGTAGGTCATCTGATGTGTTTATCAGTAGGTCATCTGATGTGTTTGTAGTTAGATCAGTTGGCGACAGAGAGCACCTGGTGTATTTGATGTATTTGTAGGTTAGATGGTGACAGATAAGAACTGGTGTATTTGATGTATTTGTAGGTTAGATGGTGACAGGTAACAACTGGTGTATTTGATGTATTTGTAGGTTAGATGGTGACAGGTAACAACTGGTGTATTTGATGTATTTGTAGGTTAGATGGTGACAGGTAACAACTGGTGTATTTGATGTATTTGTAGGTGAGATGGTGACAGGTAACAACTGGTGTATTTGATGTATTTGTAGGTTAGATGGTGACAGAGATCACCTGGTGTCAGCGTTAGATTCCCATGAAAAAGACAAACTCCCAAAGTTGATTCGTGAGCTCAGAAAGCATGAGTTCAATCGACGGAAAGGTGGACGAAAAGATGCCAAAAAGGTAGGTGACATTTGTGCACATTTATGGAAAAATCAATTCATATTTTTACTTTATCACAAAAATATTAAAAACTGTGTCAGGAGTTTGTATGATTGTTAGTTAAATATTTATATGCTAAAATATTTATAAATTTATATGTTTAAATATTTATAAGTTGATATTTTAAATATTTAAAACTTTTTATGTTAAATATTTATGAGTTTATATTTTAATTAATTTTAATTATTTTTTTAAAATCATATATTTATTTATTAAATATTTATTTAAATTTTGGAAAGTTTATCTAGTAAAACTCTAAAAGTTTAATTATGTTAATGAAGTAAGAATAATTGTCTAGCTTTTTATATTACCAACGAGTTGAATCAATTCATTTCAAATTGTAATATGGAGATTAACTTGACTTGTTGAGTTTAGTTGATGTACGTCATATGTTTCATACACTCATTTTTTGCTCTCTATTTTTACAGATTGCCGTAATCCTAGTGGATGGTGAACTAGCTGAACCATTGAAAGCTTTAAAGGAAGCTAAACGAGCACAACTTAAAGATATTGAGGTATGGATTGTTGAATACCTTTACTAGTTTGAACACCTGAGTAGTTTAAACACCTGGTTTATAGGATTGGTGTTGTATTCCAAGTGTATATGATTGTTCTTATAACTCAGGTATATATGATTGTTGTTATATTACAGGTGTATATGATTGGTGTTATAACTCAGGTATATATGATTGTTGTTATATTCCAGGTGTATGTAATTGTAGTGGGTTTGAACCCACCTCAGCCAGAGGTGAGAGAGATGTGCGCCTACCCACCACAGGATCACTTCTTTCAAGTCCCTGACTACGACAGACTCAAGTCTATAGAAGAGAGTCTTATTCAGATGTTATGTGATGGTAAGTCCTGTAGTGATGGTATGTGATGGTGAGTCCTGTAATGATGGTATGTCTTGTTGAGATTGAAAATCTTGTTGAGATAGTTAGTCTTATAGTGATGGTATGTGATTGTAAGTCTTATTGAGATGGTATGTGATGGTAAGTATTGTTGAGATGGTATGTGATGGTAAGTCTTTTTGAGATGGTATGTGATGGTAAGTCTTTTTGAGATGGTATGTGATGGTAAGTCTTTTTGAGATGGTATGTGATGGTAAGAAACAAAAGTCTCACTAAGACAACAAGTTTAATCATTTCACTATTGATAACATTTGAAATCATTCTGTTGTAGTGTAATGTGCGCAGCTACACTTGTAGACAAACTTCTTTGGCAGCTCAATAAATAAGACAGCAATCCATGTAACTGATACATCAGATCCCATACATCCAGGGCTGGTCCTGCATACATCAGATCCCATACATCCAGGGCCGGCCCATCATACATCAGATCCCATACATCCAGGGCCGGCCCATCATACATCACATCCCATACATCCAGGGCCGGCCCATCATACATCACATCCCATACATCCAGGGCAGCCCATCATACATCACATCCCATACATCCAGGGCTGGCCCATCATACATCACATCCCATACATCCAGGGCAGCCCATCATACATCACATCCCATACATCCAGGGCAGCCCATCATACATCAGATCCCATACATCCAGGGCCGGCCCATCATACATCACATCCCTTACATCCAGGGCCGGCCCATCATACATCACATCCCATACATCCAGGGCCGGCCCATCATACATCACATCCCATACATCCAGGGCAGCCCATCATACATCAGATCCCATACATCCAGGGCCGGCCCATCATACATTACATCCCATACATCCAGGGCCGCCCCTGCATACATCACCTATTGTACATTTGTTAACTAAATTCACATCATAATTTGAAAATCGTTAACAAATTTATTTGTAAGGTTTAGAATCTGAAGGTTTTTGTAATTCTACAACATGTGTGTGTTTGATTCATTTCAGATTTGTAGTCTTCATTATGGATAGAGTGTTGGACACACGTTGACGTGATGTTGGACACATGTCAACATGATGTTGGATAAGATATTTGCTGAAAACGTGTATTACCTTTCCCTGGATTCATTCATTGACGTCATCAAGACTAGACTCACCACAAGGAACACGGATATCAGAATGATGTATCCAATTAGTGATGAAATAAGTCAAAAATGGATACTTGTGAATGTAACTAATAACATACACATGTTATTTATATATTATTTATTGAGTCCCTTTCAGCCCTTGTTTTCATTATTGTTGGGGGGGGGGGGGGGGTTATTTTAAAACCCGGGGGGAAACAAAAAAAAAAAAAGGTTTTTTATTTTTTTTTTTNGGTTAATCTGAAACACAGGGGGAGACAAATATAGAAAAAGGTTTTTTACATTTTTTTCTGTCACAAAAGTCTGAATATAACTGTTACTGTTACTGTGAACATTTGGTTTACAAGATTAGAGTCAAAGGGGAATAAGTTTATTAAAAACCTTGTAAATTGTGGAAGAGTTGCTCTACAATCACATCCACTGCAATGACATCCACTTCAATCATATACAATACAATCACATCCACTACAATCAACATCTCCTATCTATAATATTTGACTTGTATCTTGGACGTTGTTTTAAATATGATTGGAAGACTCTCGTATAACAAGTTGAGGACCCATGACGTCTGCTCCACACTTCTGTTATGATAATGTTGTACATAAACCTGGGATATTGTTGTATCCTCTTTGTAAATAGCTATGTTCATTTATTGCTCTATTATCCTGTATCAACCAGCATTTCATGGTCTGCAGGTCCCGTTTATTTGGTTTTTGACCACTGGATTTCAAACTGGTGCTTTAATGTACGACATGCGGGTCAGTGTGCAATACCGGTGTGCAATTTTAGCAAGATTTTAATCTTCAAGGAAAACTCAAACTAGAGACTAGAGGCTGCATTCATTTAATTTAAGGCTTTTCAACAAAATTAACATAAAGAGAACAAATGCAGTATTTTAAAGTTTAATTGATGTTTATAGGAATTAATTATCAAGCCACAGATATTTTTAAGACTAATTACCAAAACACAGATGTTTTTTAAGACTAATTACCAAAACACAGATGTTTTAAAGATTAATTACCAAAACACAGATGTTTCAAAGAAATTAAGACCATACCATATTCTGAATATTCTAACTTAGAAAAAATAAAATGTTTTAGTTTTTTTTTAAAAAACCTAGAAAATGTTTTTCTCTTGCTATCATTGCACAATTTTTTTGTTAAATTTCAAATTTTGGGCTTCAGTGACTAATTAATATAGTGACCATTGTTTGTACCCCGCCCTCCAATCAGACTAATTCTGAGATATTTAACCTTGACTATGAGTCATGTAGCCTTGACAATAAGACATTTAACCTTGACAATGAGACATGTAACTTTGACAAGACATGTAACCTTGGCCAAAAGCGTGGAGAACTTGACACATAAAATAGACTTTGGTATCAAATTTTTAGATCAACTGATTTTTTACCTGACAGCTAAATTGACCACTCTTGACAGCTAAATTGACCACTCTTAATAGCTAAATTGACCACTCTTGACAGCTAAATTGACCACTCTTGACAGCTAAATTGACAGTGGCCACATTACACATTTTGAACTTCTGCCATAGATTTAGTAAACATTTAATTTTTCATGATTTTCGGTCATTTGTTGCTGTGTATTCATTGAGTTTATTCATTGAGCAGAATCAGAATGAAAAACAAAATATTGTATCATGGTGGAACTATAGGCCTAGTATCATGGTGGAACTATAGGCCTAGTATCATGGTGGAACTGTAGGCCTAGTATCATGGTGGAACTGTAGGCTCTAGTATCATGGTGGAACTGTAGGCCCTAGTATCATGGTGGAACTGTAGGCCCTAGTATCATGGTGGAACTATAGGCCTAGTATCATGGTGGAACTATAGGCCTAGTATCATGGTGGAACTATGGGCCTAGTATCATAATGGAACTATAGGCCTAGTATCATAGTGGAACTGTAGGCCTAGTATCATGGTGGAACTGTAGGCCTAGTACTATGGTGGAACTGTAGGCCTAGTACTAGTATCATAGTGGAACTATAGGCCTAGTATCATAGTGGAACTATAGGCCTAGTAAAATGGTGTAACTATAGGCCTAGTATCATGGTGTAACTGTAGGCCTACTATCATGGTAGACCTATAGGCCTAGTAAAATGGTGTAACTGTAGGCCTAGTATCATGGTGGAATTATAGGCCTAGTATCATGGTGGAACTATAGGCCTAGTATCATAGTGGAACTATAGGCCTAGCATCATGGTGTAACTGTAGGCCTACTATCATGGTAGACCTATAGGCCTAGTAAAATGGTGTAACTGTAGGCCTAGTATCATGGTGGAACTGAATGCCTAATATTATTAGTGTCATTTTCCATCAATACTCTGACACATGTAAGTATTGTAAGCAAGATAAAAATAATATCCACTTATCAATGTTTGCTTACATTTCCTCTCTATTAATATTAATATGCTTACATGTATTCTTTCTATTTGTATGCTTATATGTCCTCTGGGTATCTGGCTATTTCCAATATAGATCACATTTTGACTCAAGTCAAAGTCATACTTAGTGAAGACTTTGGGCTGCTATATCCATAACCATCAATTTTGGATATGGAAATCCTAATGACTTCAACCTTCAAAGTAGTCAGTTCCCTTCCAGAAAAAAAGTGTAAATATCTTCCTTAGATGTAAAGCTGTTATACCCTTGTTGTAAATATAACCTTTCCATTCCTAACTTACCTGTGAATCATCTCAAATGGATTTTCTTTTGTTTTATGAAATGATTGTGCCTGTAAATTGTAAAGTCTTTGTAATTTCTCAATGTCTACCACATATTTAAATAGATCTGGATATGAAATGTTGCCCAAGAAATGTAGTTTGAAATAAAGATCAAATTAACGGCAGCGTCTGAGATTAATATGGCCAGTAGTAGTTTTGTCTTGATAAATATCAGATCATTGAATATGTAAGATTCTGCAGGTCATTTGTTTTCAAAAGCATGGAATTTTTTGTCCGTTGTCTTTCACAGCTATAAATGACGTCCCGTTATAAGGCGTTGTAGATCTTAAGTTTGGTGTTCCTGCTGATCATTGCTGTAACCCGTTGTAGATCTTAAGTTTAGTGTTCCTGCTGATTATCGCTGTAACCCGTTGTAGATCTTAAGTTTAGTGTTCCTGCTGATTATCGCGGTAACCCGTTGTAGATCTTAAGTTTAGTGTTCCTGCTGATCATCGCTGTAACACGTTGTAGATCTTTAGGTTTGGTGGTCCTGCCGAGTGTTCTTGAGGTCCAGATGTCGGATAATTTTGTTACATTTATTTAGTTGACATGTATTACACATGATATATCATTTTATATTTCCACTCATACACTTACTTTATTGCCACCTTTAATACTTATGACAAGAGCATTCAGTTAAATTTCAAATTATCATGGTGTCTACACTTGAAATCATTTCTCTCTGTTGACTCTTTGACTTTGTTGCAGATATAATATAATGTAAATCCTCTTTTTTACTTTTTATCTCTAATAATCCATATAAAAACTCTATGTATATATTGGAAATTATATATATATAATAAATTTTGTATTTTTATGTTTTTAATGTACCGGTACTTGAAACAGGAAAAAAAAATATGTTGTGATATTGTTAATGTTTTGAGCTTCCAATCTCTATTGTCAACAAACAATAACAGATGTCTTATGTTGTCTTGAAACGTTTTTTTTTTGTTTTGAAAATGGATTGTTAAAAATATTTTTTAAAATAATCATGACTTATTGAAATGAATAAAATTATTAAATTTCTCTTCCATCTCATAACAGAGCTGTACCATGCATCTACCTATAATCACTAGCATCAATGTCATATACAACTCTATGTAACTTCAAGCAAATCTATTCCATTCTATGCAATGCAAACATTCTTTACACTTATAAATCACTAGAAAATAAAAACTATGTAATGTAATCAGAATATTTTAGCCTTAAAACTTTTTAAATGCAAACAGTAAATGCAGGTTCATATACTAGCAGTGTACAAACTCTTTATAGGCTGAGTTTTAAAAAAGTCTGTTAAACTATTTTTTATTGTCAAGACTTGTCTAGTATTGGTACAGTACTTGTCTAGTACTTGTACAGTACTTGTCTAGTACTTGTACACAGGAGCGGCGTTTGGGGGTGGCAACTGGGGCGACTGCCCCAGGCCCCGCGCTTAGGTAGGCCCCGCGTTTCGGTCCTGAACATGTCTCGTCCTGGTTAATAGCCTATACATGTAGAACCAAAGAGTGGATGGTAGAACGTATGCTGGAAACGATTGTAAAGAAACGAAAGAGGCACTCTTGTAATCCTTTTGCAATTAGTTTGCAATATGTCTGCCAATAAATTACATTTTAAATCATGTCGTAACCGGCACGTCATTTTTCTATAAGAATAAACCGTTGTTTATAGACCAGAGAAAATAATGAACTTGTAATAATTTAATAAAAAGGTGACACGCGGTATTAAAATTACACAATAATCAAGATGTTTCATATTTTTAAATACCATAGCCTGTCCATAGCATATTGGTGCTTAGCGGTCTTTACTAGTACTCTGGCCCCGCGGGGTCATTGCTGGCACTAGGCCCCGCGCTTACCTAACGCCGCCACTGCATGTACAGTACTTGTCTAGTACTTGTACAGTTCTTGTCTAGTACTTGTACAGTAGTTGTCTAGTACTTGTACAGTAGATACGCATTTAACTGTTTCAGTTGACATTTGTCTGTAAACTTGTATTTGTTTAAGTTCTCTAGTGTTACACAACTGAGTAATTGATGGCTTATCCTGATGTTATGCAAACCATGGTCAAACCCTAATTATTAAAGCTGCAAGCTCTAGCTTCAACTGTCATAATCCTCATTAGCTTTGAATGTCCCAATGATCGTGTAATCCTGCAAATCTTCTATCAGCATGCCATTGAGTTTTTTGCTATGACACGTCTTCCATATTAGAATTATTAAACTATTGTGTCTAACCATTAAAAACTGACGTCAATTCACAGCTGAAATGTGTCACTCAGACACAATGAATTATGGGAAACAGGTGAAATCTGAAACATTTCATTAGTATTAAATGATATTAGGTTCGTTAAACTACTCCAATCATTTTTTAAATTTTAATTTTTGCACACAAAGTTTATCAATTTTAAAATACAACAAAATAAAAATAATTATATATTTTAAAAACTTTTTTTTTTGTTGAAGGGGGGGGGGATGCAGGAAGATAATATTTTTTTAGCTGCCTATTTGAAAAGCAACAGTGAAGAACTTGTCAAAATATTTTTTTGCCTTTTTAATAGCTTTAAATTTTGGCTAGTCCTGCTTGAGTATTTACTTACATATTTATCTCCGTGTAGAATGAAACATTTTGGCACTAGTAAGTTATAATTTGATCTAACTGGAGAAATATTCACTTGTTTATAACTATGATTAGTCCCTTTTATTATAAACACTGATGCCACCTAGCATAACTATATTTACTATTTACTAAGATTGAAATAGAAGAAGTGGGGCAATTCAATGTGTACATTAATAATAACTTAAATTATTTATGCTGAAATTTGTAACTACGCTAAAACCTGTACACCATATTTAAATAAATTTACAATTTTGGACAAATTTTATATGGTTTAGTGGTTTTCCTTTCTTCTTAACTCTAGTGAATATATTAAAATTGAATATTTTGTATCATGTTAAATTTTTTTTTTTCTTTTTTTTTTTTGGCTTTAATTTTTTTTTTTTTNGGTTCAGATAAGATATTTTCTTTCCTGAAAGAAAATAATTATAAATATAATATATATTTTTTTAAATAGATATTATTATTATACCCCTTCATCTACCTTACTTTCAAATTCAAGTTACGATCTTTAATACCATCTGCACAATCGTTAAGTACATTCTTATTTATAAGCTCAAGTGACTCGATATGGAACTAACAATTATGTATTTTTTTCTTAAAAGTTAATGGTGTAATTAAACTAATATTACTAATAAATATTAATACCCCAGAGATAAAAGTAAAACACGACTTAAATTTCATCAGTATAGTGGAGTTAACAGAAGACGTAGTATTAAAATTGTTAGTGTCCAGTAATCATCAACCACAGAACATGCCGTAAGGCAAGGGGCCGTCCATTATGACATCACGTCTTCAAATGGGAGGGGAGTGCGGCCTGTTGATGATGAGAGAGGGGTTGATGGGGTGTTATTTTTGGAGGAGGTCACATCAAAACGCGCAACTTCAAATAGACGTTCCACTTCCACTCAAAAAGCAAATGTTTTTATAGGGAGGGGGGAGAGAAGCTTGCACATTGGAGGGGGGGGGCGGGCTACCTTTTTTTTGTGACGTGATGAGGGATATGAAAAATCGAGTAATAATAATTGAGCTTATCGGTCTTTTTTTTTCATTAGAAATTAAAATGTCGTTGTGCTGGTTTGTCCTGGTATGATCAGGCTACCAGTACCAGGCTCCAATTGCAGTCAGGAAGATCAAGGATAAGCGAGTGTTCTCCATAGGGTACGAGTACGAGTATAAGAAAAAAAAATTCTGAGGGTTGTAGTTGTATTACATTTACATTGTAACTTACATCATCTTTTTATCTCTAAGTTAGAATTATCTTTAATTACTTCTACAGTGTATGTGTGTGAAAAAAGGTTAGGGGAGTAGGAATCTCTTCATTTTGCATTGGACATCATTGTCATCCCACATACTGTAGTATATGTTAAATAATATTTTAAATAATAACAATAGTAGTTAATTTATCAACACAAAGAAATCTTTACTTTATCATTCCAGTTTCCTGGGATTTTAAAAAATGTGTGGCCCATAAAATATTTTTTTTTTTAGAATTAAACTTTACATATTTTCTGCTGATAATTGATAATTTTAGTACAGTGACTATAGTGAAAGACAAAAAAAAACCAAAGTGATAGTAAAAATTAAAACCAGCAGCCTTGCCATAAGATGGTCAATATTTACATGTTTGTAGCCATTTCTTCTTCTTTCTCAATATTGAATATTGAGTTTTGCGTGCCACGAGTTTTGGGCCAATTGGCCCGTGGTCTCCGACTTCAGCCTGCTGTATTTTCTGGATTTGCTTCCATTGCAGCAGTTGTTTTTTGGCAAGTGATGCAGCGTTCACATGCCACAGCTAAGGGTTCCACGCATTTCCCTGCCGCTTTTCACCCATTTGCAGCTGGGTGGAACTGGGGGACGCCCTAGGCCCTGGGAACAAGTCCTTGGCAGCCCCCATGTAGCCATTTAAAAACAGCGATGAACCAGAGACAATATGACTATGACAGATATGTTCCAGACAATCAAACATGTAAAATAAACAAAGACCTTTATAATTGTAGTTGTACATATTTATTCATAATAATGGACCCATGTATAAAAGTTTCACAAAATGAAACTTACAAAAGAAAATGACAAATGAATAGGTGAAATGTTCAAGTGGTACATTTACAACACACAAATAATCAACTACTCATTCCATCAATAACACATTCAAAAATGTCAAAGCTTAACAGAAAAATCAATAATTCTTTTTTTTATCTTATCTAGTTTAAAAACAATGGGTAAATACGGGTCCTTCTAAAAATTGATAATTCATAATAATAATCATTCTCACAGAATAAAATACTAGTTATTTTAAACAAATAATTACAATCAATAATACAAGAGCCATCATGACACTCAGCACTCTCAGTAGGGTCGCGATCTTCTATCATTTCTTTCTCTGTAAAAGAAAACATTCAGACATATCGACTTTAGCTTCGATATTACATAAGGATGATCATTGTAATAAAGAATCTAGTGAAACAAACTAGTATATAAAAGTTTTAGACTTCACGAACCTGTCAAAGCCACCTCTACCACCACCGCCTCTATCACCTCCTCCACGACCTCCCCGGTCACCACCTCGTCCGCCTCTAAAACCTCCACGATCACCCCTGTCACCGCCATCTCTGTCGCCTCTATCACGGAATCCTCCTCCACCACCACCACCTCCACGACCACCACCACCACCACCACCAAATCTGTCACCGCCTCCACGGCCACCAAAGCCTCCACCTCTTCCTCGTCCACGACCTGAAATTTAAATAATAATAAAAAGTCAACATAACAAAACACCTATAAACATGGTTAACGGCTGGCTAAAGTAGTAAAGATAACCAGGTACCCACAGACATGGTTAGAAGCTAGCTAAATACTGCCACATGTAAATGAAATGTTTTAATTAAATTATTAACTTTATTCACCTCACAAATGTGCTAAAAAATTCACAAAATCATATCACATAGGTCAAAGTGAAAATGAGCATTTCATTAATCAGTAAGTTCCCATATTTAATGAAGGTCCTGTTTCCAATAAATACTTTAATTCCTCTAACAAACCGTTAAACGTACCCCTGTCATCCCCTCCACTGCCACCTCCACCTCCAGGTCGAGGAGCATGGCATCTGTTACATGAATCTCTCCAAGCAAAATTTGTATTGCCACAATCACTGTAAGGAAAGTAAAGTATGTTTAAGAAGACAGTGATGAACAATGATTCTACAGTACATAAGTTTAACTCATTCATTACTAAAGCAATCTACACCCCTCACTACTAATGTGCCCAAATGTGACATGATGCCTAGCAATGCTCATATAACACTCGACCTTGCAGGAAGCATAGTTACCTAGCAAACAGCTATTGGCTTTTTGAAAAGTAGAAACATCGCGGATTTTGTTTTTAAAAAAACTGATTTTTTATGTCATTTTAGGTTTGATTGGTTTAGAAGTTGGACTCTATTTGAACATATGGTTTCTGAATATTCTTATACAATAACTTTTCATTTTCTTGACTCTGAAATTGCTGCTTCAAGGTCTAATTATGTAGTACTTAATATAAATATAAACCATAATGTGGAATCAGACTAAAATACAATAGACTTTGCTAATGATACTGATAATAACTCTGATCAGAGTGAAGCTAACGACAGTGATGAAGTAGACACCATCACTGAATCTTGGTCTGACAATTTGATCAGTGTCACAGACAAGCTAAAATATTTTAATGAAATTATAGGGGAAATCTCTGCCATGATAGAGTTTTTAATTTATAAAATAAACAGATACTCTGTACCACACCTAACAGCCAGAAAGACAATAATAAAATCAAGATTAGACTCAAGTGACCAATTACGAAGTCTTATGCCATTGGATAAGATGTTTCTCATAGTGTCATGAGACAATAAAACAATAAAAAGTGACAGACGATGCCCAAAGACAGTGATGTAAATTTTCAAAAAAACTTTTCCAGATTTATATAAAATATATCTCTGGATTAAAGTGCATCAACCTAAACAATTTTTGGTGCATGTTTTAAATGTTTTGTTAATTTAAATTTTCACTTAGAAGTGTTTAAAATATCTTTTCTTTAACCCACGAACTGTGGTCGGCCAAAAAAAAAAAAATCGGCCGATCGCATATTTTGTACTCTGGCGGCCAATAAAAATCGTGACCAAAAACTTCCAATCCACTATTTTATCGTAACCTAAGCCACTTCCTTTTATTAATAATTAAATCTTCTTCCGGGTCAAGCTAGCAGTTAAAAATTTTAAGAAAAGTATTTTTTAATCGGCGTTTTATAGACACTGTTTTCGAGTCAAAATGGATAATTCTGCTGTTGGACCTTCGGATATAGGTTAAAAAAAGATAGAAATATATTTGAAAGCCTCATGTGTGAATATCTAAATGATAGAGGTGATGATTTTATTATCCCACATGATTGATAATCTTAGCTCGGATTCTAGTTGTTGTGAATCCGCCGATGCACTAGTACTAGTGCTAGTCTTAGCCCTATGCCTTATGCTAGCCATGAATCGCAGTTTGACATCGAATTTCCACATTCAGATGAAAATTGATGGGTTGCAGTGACTGCTGCATATGATTTTTGTGCAAATGTAATAAACTTCACAGTGAGGCAACACAAATCAACCAAAAACATAAGTGAACATTGTACAGCAACAACACCACAAAACTTTTTTACCCTGTTCCTCAACAATGAGTTTTGAAAAAATAGACCAATAGATATGTCTTTCACTGATAAAATAAGGGATTTATTTATTTATTTGTACTCAAAACTTTTTAAAACCATACATTTTCTGAAAGATAAATGAAATATCTATCATATTATATAAGTGTTTTCATGGAATCTTTAAAAAAAATTATGTTAGGAGTATTTGAAAGTTTGAAAAAAATTGTGTGCTTGAGCGTTCCAAGGTCAAGAACACATGATTTGTTTTTGAGGGGGTGATTAAAAGCGCCAACATAATCTCCATCCATTCCCCTTTCTAAAAATAGTTATAGGGGTTTTGTAACAATATTCGTATGCATTTTTTAATATTTCTGACGGCACCATAAAAAAAGGCCTCCACATTACAGAATGATTCTATACACAGTGCATGTTCTTGAGAGTAATCTCTCTTTGATTAGTATTTCAGAGGATTTTGGTTTTCTTACTTAGTAACGAATGAGTTAAAAATAATACAGGATCAATAAGAAATTACAAAAATATCTATGAGGACTAAACTACACGATTTGAAGTGTTTTAACCATGTAACTTACTCAACTGGGCATGTCCAATCTCCTTCCCTCACTGGACCACCACTGCTGCTACCACCACCACCACCACCACCACCTCCGCTACTTCCAAATCCTGTCAAATAAACAATTTAACATTTTTATAATTCATTCTGTGCTAAAAAAAACAAGCAAAAAGATAACATTGCTAATAATTATTAACCAAATGGCAGATGGTCGGACACCAATTATCTTTTCTTTTACTGTGTCATGGCCTATAATAATTGTTGCTTCAGAATATAAATTTAAAAATGCTTTCAGAGCCTCTTGCCTTTCGGGGAAAAGAAGTTTCAGAAGAAAAAAAATGGAAAAAAAAGTATGACAATTATTAAACAAATTTCTTAACTATATATATATTTTTTTTTATAGTAGCATTGCATTGTTTGAATGTAGAAGAGAAGTAACATTTTTCTCACTCTGGAGGTCAAATTCAATATGAACAAACATTAAAACAAACTAATATCATGAGGTACCTTATCACATGTACTTTCAGATAAGTAAACATGTTTTAGTAAGGGATTATTTTCAACTAGCCTTTGAAAAAAATTAAAATAGCTGACAACACAAAAAATTGCACTAGGCAGTTAGGTATAGAAACTAAGAGTAATCAATAACTTCTACCTCCTCGATCACCACCTCTACCTCCTCGATCACCACCTCCTCTTCCACCAAATCCACCACCTGCAAAAAAATTTTAATTAAAAAAAGGGTTTAATTCTTTTAATGCAAAGAAATTATCTAGCACTTGTGTCGGTTACACTGTAACACATGGTAAGAAAGGATAAGTTAAAGTAAACTCACCGCCTCTTCCTGGTGGACCACCACTACCTCCACCTCCTCTACCGCCACCACGACCAAATGCACTACGCTGTCTTTGTGCCAGTTCTACCTTAATTGTGCGGCCATTAAAATCTTTGCCTGTAAAAGATATCAGTTTATCCTGAAAGGTCATCTTCAACTAAAATCAATATATATAATAACATATACATAATAACGCAAACACTTCTAAACAAACAGAATCCTTTAGTTTCAACAAAAAAAAGCTTACCATCAAACCAATCAATAGCAGCCTTTGCTGTATCTGGATCATCAAACGTCACAGTGGCTTCTCCCTTGGGCATGTTGGTCATTTTATCTTTATAAATCCAAACCTTGGGTGTATTTGTCTTTTTGTCTGTCTGGATAAGGAATTGGGAAAAAAAATTATATGGATATATTCATTGAAGCTTGTGATGTCATCTCCTTAAATTAAACTTGAATGAGATACTAATTTTATTCAATGTACAACTCACTTTAATAACTCCAATACTGCCAAAATGCTGCACAAGAAGCTCTTCAGAAACATCCTGTCCCATGTTAGACACAAAAATTGTATCTTGCTGTACTTCCATGTCTCTCCCAGCACCGTAACTGCCACCACTGCTGCTGCGGTCACTCCCTGGGCCACTACCTCGACCTGAAAAGTAAAAAAGTTAAAGTAAGTTAAAATAGTTTGATAAGGAAAAGTCAGAACTAATTAAAATATACTAACACTTGGTGCCGTTAAATTTTAATTTGTTTTGTTTACAATAGTATTGTGATGCTAACACATGAACACACACACCATCTAAACTTAATGTTTTGAAAACTAAAGGTTTCTTTCACAGCAGAGTGTTATTGAGTGGCTCAGCATTTTTACAGACCATGTCTATCAGATGTATCTGAGAACACATCACAACTCTGTACCTTTAGCCAAGTTTTAGCAAATAATTTTAACACTTTTGCTCATGCCTCCAGGTATAAGTATGCTAAGCCAATCAAAACTGATCAATGCAGAAGATTATATTTATGGTATGAATTCAAAATTTTTAAATGTTGCCATGACTGTAAACATTGTCATGACCCTTAAAACAGGAGGAAAATATGAACCAACGCTCTCAACTTGTCACATCATATTTATCACATAAATTGTCAATATTCTTTAGGTTTTGTAGAGTAATGGAGGACAGCAATCACTTGGTGATCCATATTATTTAAATAAAAACCCAGTAATAGGACTGGAACAACCACAAGCTGTACTTAATAAAAAAAATTAAATTCTAAAAACTGTATTAAAAAAAATAATTCTAATAAGTCTTCTGGAGCCTGCTCAGTAGATAAAACCATTGTTCTAATATCTCTCCACATTCAGTTTTAGTACTAATACTAGCCAATAATATTAACCCCAATGCCACAGGCTCCTGATGCAACCATATACTTTTGTGGGTTAGGAAATTTGTAGGGGGAATGGTGTACCTCAGGCTTTTGCAATGCCAGCACAAATGTGATGTCAAAAGACTTGCACAATGTGTAAGAACTCTTCAAAATACCCTTTAAACACAATCTAATAATGAAAGAACTTAAATAGGAAATCAAATATTTTCTTTGTGATGTAGAAAAACATCCTTTGTCGATTAATTTGTAATTTGCTGATTTATTTGTAATATTTGTCAACTCTGATTTTAAGGACTCCAAAAATAAAACCAATATTTATTGTTCAGACACAATAACTGAACAATTGTGTGTTGCAATATACCTAATAGCCAGTAATTCAACCACATCAATTTACTTAATAGCCAGTAATTCAACCACGTCCAATTTTTAAAAAAATGCAATTTGTGTGTATCAAGAGCAGGCAATTCCAGTAGTCATTGTAACCAGAAACAAACCATAACAGGTCATTTGTTTATGTACTCAAAATGAACCCACACCAAAATTATTTAAACATAAAACCTTTTGAAGTTGATAGGCTTTTTTATTTAAAGGAAAGAAATTCAGCAGAACCAACTAGTATTTCTGCTAAAAGTATTATACCAAAACCATTAAGTATTTCATACCATGCATATTTGCTTGAAGCAGCACATGTACTTTTTCAGCACTGGTCCATGGACCAGGAAATGGTTCAAATGTACTATGTAACTTAAAGGGTGTTGCACTAAATACAGTAGAACCTTATTAAAATTAGCATTAACCAGTTAACTAACACCTTAATACAGAAGTAGGTACAAGCAATCATTTCGTACCTCCTCCTGCACAATAATAATTCGAAACCAAAACCACTTTTTGATGACACCTTACTGTAAAGTGCCATTTTGTATCTTAAAAACAACTAACCAATGGCTTGAAGTTGGTTAAGTAAAACATAATGTTCAATATTGACCAACACGGGACAAAAACCAACCAAATTTATATTTACTTATGGCTTGTAGCTAATAGATTATTTTAGACGGGTGGTTGTTGAGGGGAGGATGCATATATTTTAAAAACATAACAGACAACAGGCAAACGATTAAAACTTCCTAATAATTTTATAAATAACTGATTTAAAAGCTGTCCTTTGGGAATACAGAAAATAATTCCAGTAGACCCTGTATGGACCTTGGGACTTACCACCCCTATCTCCAAATTTGTTGAATCCACCTCCACCTCGACTGCCGCTGGAATGAAGATTCGTGTAGAAGTTAGCAACTGCAGGACCACATAAGTCATGTTGCCCTCGAAGCCATTGTCACAGAACAGCTAGAGCAAAGCCAATTATTCTACTCATCCCCCCACACGTGTAAATAAATTCATTGTAGATCCTTATCCGAATTCTAATATCCTCAACCCACTCAGGAAATATTTTTATAAGACGGACCAATAACACTTCTTGTCATTTAGACCGGTTCTATTACACACCTGTATATTACACCATGGAGCAATAAATCACAAATATAACAACCAAAAAAAAAAACCTCAGGGGGAAAGATTGTACTGCTTTGTGGCTCTGATATATCATAAAACAAACACTTTAAAAAAAATTTAATGTTAAAAATCTACAATACAATTACATTCATATATGATCTTAAACACCAAAATACACAACCAATTGTTACCTTAGTGCTTTTGAAATAAAAAGCACCACATAAAAGTGAAACCAACATGCATGTTAACCATAACAAATGTCAATAGACGCAGAACTTTTTAAAAAAATAGAGTGAGTTATCTAAACCTTTGTTAGATGTTACCTTTTAATGAACCAAATTCATTGACTGGTTGTAGAATACCAGACCAATTTCAGTGCCACCGTTAGCTAAAGAATGACCAGAAAATGTCACTTCAATAAGCTAGGTTTCTTCATGGCATTTGAGAAACCTTGTTTTATACAAATGAAGACCTCAAGGGGAGAAATGACTATGTGACATATTTGAAATATTCAAAACTCTACAGCTTAATCAACCACATACAATTGAATGTGAGACGTTACTTCCCTATATAACCTCATTCTAATTATGATCCTCTGTTAAATGGAGTACATTTGTTAAAATTAAAAAATGTCACAGCGATTCCTTCCCTAGAGATTTTCAAATCCTTGGATAACCTGGTGTTTCTGGAATTAGAGCCAATAATACTGGGTATAACTGATTATCAAATAAACATTACCTAAATATAAAACCTGACTTGTGCAATCAAAAAAGTCACCAAGCGAACATTATTCACCTGTTCACTGCATTTCACTTATTGTTCAGGTCACATATTTTTTTGGTAACATAACAGTTTAGATGGACTAAAAAGAGGTTCCCCTTCACTTACCGTTTGTAGTAGTTGTCTAGCTTTGTAGAAACATTTCAAAAATGAAGTACATAAAGAATTTAACAGATTGTTCAGTAACGGGGTCAAGTTTAAATCAATTTGGCTATGTTTAGAGTACCTTGATCTCAGGAGTACAGCTTTTTTTTTTTTGAGAAGCATTGAGCTGGCATGATTAAAAACAATGCCAATTATTGAGTCACTCTGCCAACAGGCAAGTCTGTATAAAATACTTGGTTTGCATTGACTTTGCATATGCCAATCGACTCAGCATACAAATACACAACTTTTGACATTTACACAGGTTGATGATAAAGCTTAGTTAAATAACACAATAAAATACAAGTGCTTTGTCATAACAAAATAGTGAACATTTCGTCCATCAGCTTAAGGATTCAAAGGAACTAATAAAATAATATTTACACTACACATTACCCATTACAAATGACAATCAGAGCCACATAACAAAACAATTAACCATGTTTGCCACAATTAGGCTTTAAAAATAATTAAACCTTTATCATGGCGAAAAACCTGTTTAATTACACAAATAACCTCCCGTTATTCATAATAAACCTTCATAAGTACACCATTGCAAATATTGCATTAAGTAGTCACCCTAAACTTCTATTGTAAAACCCCTAAATAAAGTAAAATACCTGCTTGAAACAAGAGTAATGTGTCATTATATTGCATTGTTAGATTACACTCACTTAAATCAAAGCATCCCCCAAGATGACCATTTTCTATTAATGGCCTTAGTAACAACCACTGTTGTATTAGTCAAGAATTACTTGTTCAAAGCATACCTTGTTTTGTTATATTATTCAAACCATACCTTCTTTTTGTTGTAATACTCAAGAATTACCTTTTCAAACCATACCTTACTGTTATTCAAAATTATTTGTTCAAACCATACCTTATTTTACCAGCATGAAATAAAATGTCAAAGCGACAATGAAAGTTAAATATACATGAGTAAACTAAAGTAATTAAACTGCACCATTTAAAAATAAAAATCCCTGCAAGGCTTATTCTTTCAGGTACAACTTATTGATTATTAAAATCATAAAAGATCAACTTACCCATAAGCTCCACCAGCAATTACTCCAGCACCACCACGGTCAGCCCCTCTACCACCTGTGGAAACAATATAAAATTAGGGTCTTTCCGAAATTAGCTCTTGGTTGTTGGCAAAAGTAAAAGCTTGCTCCAAGTATACTAAAGCCATGGCATTTCAGAAATTTAAATTTCACAGGTACACAAGATACAAGACACTTCAAAAACCAATTCAACATCTTATTTTTATATATGACAATAAATACAGAGTTAACATGTCCCTTCCTAGGCTTGGCATAAAAACAACTCGGACTAGCTACTTACGGCCACCCCCAAAACCTCCTCTACCACTACCCTCGTCTCTACCTCCTCCAAAACCACTGCCTCCTTGGTCGTATCCTCCATCATTGCCTCTCTGACCACCTGATCACATAAAAACAAGGAAATTTTCTCCGTCTGATTCTATAATCAACCCAACGTTTTCCCTAATAATTTAAGCAAACACACAATATAACATTGTTAAAAATTAAGAAAGCAAGATGAAATTGGATTTTTTTTTAAAAATACGGCTTAAGCAGTCTGAAATTTATTGAACTCAATATGAAAGATGGGCAAAAACACTTTCTTGAACTCAGTATATCACTAGACAGGGCTCAAAATTTTCCTAATCCTAAGCCACTTACGTCCACCAAAACCGCCTCCTCCGCTGCTGCCACCAAATCCTCCTCCTTGATTATATCCACCATTGCCACTTCCTCCAAAACCAGCTTGAGCCTGTTGCTGAAAATGATAATTTTATAGTAAAATATGAAACTCGGAGGCATCTAATTGAAATCGAATACCTATCGAAATACAAAAGAAATAGAGAAACCACTTTATGTTACCTGCTGCCCGTATCCTCCCTGTTGAGCACCATAGCCACCTGATTGACCATAAGGATCAGTACCAGCCCCACCAGTTTGACCATAACCACCACCTGCTACCCCTCCTTGCTGTTGAGTTGATTGATCATAACCCCCTGCAAGTGATACAAGAGCATATTATAACCAAAATTATGGTAATTTAAAATAAGAAAATAAAAGAGAAATGGAAATAAACACAGTCCAAATAAAAAAGCCTTTACCTCCCTGACTGTAAGCACCTGACATATCACCTCCTTGTTGGCCATAATTTCCTTGCTGACCATAACCCATGGGCACATTACTACCTCCTTCAATAAAAAAAATAAATATAATATATAATTAAAACGTTTAATTGTTTGCAACAGAAATGTATTTAAACAAATACTACTAAATAAAACCTTGTACTTCTAATTTCAACAGAGTTTTAAAGATTTATCAAAATTGCAAAGTAAGAAATACAATGTACCATATGCTGACTGAGTCTGAGCTTGGGCACCGTAGGGTGAAGGTTGCTGAGACTGAGCAGGAGGGGCCCCGGCACCGCCTCCATAAGCACTTTGGTCATATCCAGTGTAAGCCTGCTGTGTTTGTTGCTCATAACCCTGCATGTGAAAATTAAAAATCTAAATAAAGAGCGATCAAAGATAGAAACACTGAATTTTTAAAAAAGTTTCACTACACAAAGGAAAAGGTACATTTCATCAGTACACCTGCCACAAAAAATAAAATCATTAAAATTACCCCTGCAGCAGGCTGAGCATAACCTTGTTGACCTCCATAGGCAGTATCTGCAGCACCATAGCTACCATAGTTATATCTGCAAGAATTCATTTTGAAAATGATTGGTGGATAAAACTATTTTAAAACTGATCATGGATACATACAGAAGAAAAAAAAATTACCTGAACAATAACATTTCAAACATGAAATTTACAAAACAATCTCAAGAGAATGCAATGTAACAATCCAATTGAAAGAAAGAGAATTTCTGTTTTTAACATTTAGCAATAAGCACCATTCCCTTTATAAAGCTTAAGGAGTAAACATTAAACAGTGATGACGAACAAAATGTAATTTATTTAAATACCACAATGTTTTTCTATCGTCAACTCGCAAGAATAATTGAATTTTGTTGCACACATGACATTCCCATCTTTTCTTATCAAATAGGCAATAGGTTTTGTGCTACACTCGCCGTACTCCCCTTCTAATGCATGACAATTACATTTTTAAATAGAAAACATCAGTTTTTATATTAATGTGGTAATCTTGCGTCAGAACGCCTTTCACTTGTAGGAAAACTGTCACTAAAAGACTGAACTCAAATTTGAGGACAGATAATCGCCCAGTATCTGTTACATCTATCAAACGACTCTTGTAATATAGGTACTCTACTATGCGGCACATGCCCATCAACTTTTTGGATGCATGAAACACACTATAAACCAGAGATCAGAGAATGCTGAAAGGTCGCAGGGTCATATGCTGTTAAACCTTTTTTGTCTTTCCAAGAAACAGACAATAATTATAATATATATATAAACAAATTGCGGCGTTGACCTTTGTTCACATCAAACACTGACTGTGTGTTAGCTTTCGTGAAGTGCCTCACAACTTAGCAAATTAAAATTTTTAAAAATCATTCCTTAGCCATAGGCAAGTAAACTAATAGTGATGATGTATATATTATATATAAATATACAACAATATGGAGAAAGCCTGTAAGTAAAAAAAATTTTTAAAAATCGAAATCTGTTCAAAAACAACTTACCCGCCCTGTCCTGCAGCAGGTTGCTGACTATAGGCCCCATACTCTAAAAAATAAAATGAAGAATAAGTGAAACATTGATTAATTAGTAACCAGCAGTTTTGTGGCGCAATCAAATTCAGCATTAGTTCAGAAGACACATGAAACATCACATATAGTCAGTGACTCTAGTCCAAAGTTTCATCATAACTAGGCTGAATGATGATAAAAATGCAAAAGTTTTGATAGAATAGTAAGTTGATTGTTAAGTACAGTCAGACTTCTCCAAGTCGAAAACCTCTCCGTAACTACGTAATCAAATTATACATCCATTAAAACATTTTCCCTAACTTGAAAATATTTTTTTATTTTTATAATACACATGGAGCTGAAACCAAACTCGTCAATAAGCTTGCTTATTACCCTATTATAGATACAGTCGAAACCGCTTAAGTCGACGGCGTTGGGGTATGAAAAATGGCATCGACATAACCGATGATCGAGTTAAAGCGAAAACCAATATGGCGGCAAAATATTAACATGCGCTTGAAATTTCTTTATGTACGTGTTGTGCGTTAACTAGTGATGGGACGATTAATCAGAATCGTATCGGAATATCGGGACCCTATTACTTCACTCTTTCTTAAAGGTTGTTAAGACTGTTCGTTTTTAAAGACCGTTTAAGTTTAAATATAACGCCGTTTTGCGATACTGTGCCTTCGAAGCCACTTGCTTGATTTTCCTTACAAGCTAAACAAATAAGTAACCTACACATCCCCTCATTGTCCCCGAACCATTCTCTTCCTAATCATCTTCTTTGGGTCCGTCAGCTTATCCTCAGCTTACACTTACAATGGACTCAGAATGGTCTATCGTGACCTACTCATGACAAAGCGAACTCTTCTCTATATAAACATACACAAATAAATTAGGTACTCCTTTTGAACCTTCAACTTTGACATATTTTAATTAATTCTAACCAATAGTTAAATGGCTTTTGCACACGGCCACTTCTTATGAATGAAACAATGAGAACAAAGCAGTAGTACAGTACATGTAATACATGTAGTCAAAATGAGGTTGAAGGATGAATAGTTGCCAATGACAACAAGTCTGCACACGGTACATTTTATTATTCCATACGATCCCCTCAGATTACAATGGACTTAGAATTCCTTCGGTAACTTGATGCTAATAGGACTAACCAACAACAATGGTGTGGGAGATTGAGAGTGGGTAAACTGTAGTCTGTTATATATTTTAAAATCTGGGGAGCCTTGTTTACAGTAAGCAGCCTATGATTTTGGTATCGTCCCATCACTAGCGTTAATAAATGATAAAGTTCATGCACGTGGTTTTGGAGTTTTTTTTTAACACAACAGCATTGCCGTTATTTGTTTGATGAAGCTATCGACATGCTATAAAATTGTACATACATGTTTGCTAACAACAAAAGGTGTATGTGCACCAACTGACAGCAGAAATTTACAAATTTAAAATAAAAACCAACGTCGATTATTGATAAAAACTTTTATTATTCTCCAACATATCTCTGAAACGTATCGTATATATGCAGTTACTTTGGTTTCTTTAAAAAGTCTATAATGCTTTGTTGTTTTTTGCCTTTAATCGTCTGCTGATACTTTTTCGTGGCCTTGATGGCTATAAAATAACTAAGAATTTCAAAAGCCGGCGATTGCCATAGTACCAGAAGCAACACAGCGCTGAGAGCAAAACGCAAGCGGGCTGTGACGTCACCAGCAGACCCTGGTGAGGCAGAAACTTTGGTCCCTTCCGTTGGTTATAAAAAAATCATAGCTAACATTTTCAAAAGCTGGCGATTGGTCATGGGGATCGAGATAACCAATGTTAAGTGGCAAATTTGACCCTTTTTTGTGCCCGTGTTATGAGGTTTCGACGACTTAAAAAAAATCGAATTAAACGACGAGAAAATGCTAAGACAAAGAGAGAATTTGGCGGTTCCAATAAAAAACGTCGACATAAAAGGGTGGTCGAGCTAACCGAGCTCGAGGTAAGTGGGTTGGACTGTACTTGGATAGGAGACTATTTTTGAAGCAATCAAGTGCCATAGGGTTTTTGAGTCACTATTTTTTCAAATACAAGTTGACAAGGTTCGCAAAAAAATTAAAAAATTCATGTTAG
The DNA here is from genome assembly GCA_002072015.1 of Radix auricularia. Taxonomy (NCBI): domain Eukaryota; kingdom Metazoa; phylum Mollusca; class Gastropoda; family Lymnaeidae; genus Radix; species Radix auricularia. Next base: position 7,208 of record MUZC01000830.1, on the reverse strand, counting down.
AAACACTGAACTGAAGAAAAAAACTTTTCTAGCTGCGTTAATGAACAGGTTTTAGCAAAATCCATTATGTGTAACATTAATTTCAGCATGTCATAAAAAAAAATATTACAGGTTAAGAGGGTAGGAAAAACTTAGCTGTAAAATTATTATTAGGTACCATTTCAGAGCTGGGTGGACTCTGACACAGGAGCAATCCCTGCCTTCACAGGGATACGAACCAGTGCATGCCCCTCTTAACTTAGGCACTAGAAATATTGAAATTTTATTATAATTTAATTTTTAAAATCAGGGTCATTCCATGTCAACTCAAACAGGGGTGCTCACCACACCATCCCGGATCTTCTTGATATTTTTAGGGCTTGTAGTACATACAAAGTTCAGGAATTGCTGAAAATTTCAGGCCATTTGGTCAAAAAAATTCTGAGATATGATTTTTAAAAAGTTTTTAGGGCAGTCGCAAGTTCGCATGACTTTCACATTTTCATGTTTGAATGTGAATATTTCAAAAACTAAAAGAGGTATCAGGCTGAAATTTTCAGTATTTACTCATTGTTTCATGCTGAGTTTAATGGTGTTTTTATCTTAAATGTAGCTTGCATACAGAATGCCCTAAAAATGTCCAAACATTGCATTTCATATAGTTTTCATCAACATTGGACACGGTATTGCCAAAAACCTACAAGACATGGAATGATGTTTGTTATATAATTAGTAAGTACCATATATTTGTTTATTATAATGACAGAGAATTCTTGTTAATCAATAATAGTGTACTCATTTTGGGCACCCTTATGCATCATGGCATGATCATGGTCATCCATTTTTGCGCATATTGCGACCCACGGATGAGCATGTGGACAATAATTCACACTTTTCATATTTTGCACACTTGTTAAGCTTGGTAAGTCAGTTTAACTTTGCAGCGTCAGTTCTCGATATTTGGGCTGAAAAATACCCTTGCCTTAGACACTTTTAAATCAATGATAAAATAACTTAGTAGCTGTGATTATTATTGTGAAAACTACCAAAGGCCGACATTCAATTCAATATTCAATGCAGCATCATAAAAAAAGTTTACTATCACCGTAGTCGTAGTGAAAATACCCCCATTTACTTTAAATGGGCCCAAATTTTACATTTCTTAACAACTTCCTAGTTTGAACTCATTAAAACCATCGAACAATATGAATCTGCATCACAAAATACTTAAATTGTAAGGTAAAATAAAAATATTTACTCACGTGCGTCAGCCATTTTTTGTAGCTTCGTCTTTGTTCTTCCCCAGCGGAACAAAAACTCTTGACCAGATAATATAACGAGATTTCAAGTTTTTTGGAAAGAAACGTATTTATGAAAGTTATTTTAAAACACTTTAAAAATTTAATCATGTAAATAAAAAAGCACTGGGTGCTTATTAAATTTCCTTTTTAAGATAATGTCACAGCAAAGAAGTTTATTTTATGTGGTTTCATATAACTTTAAAATTTAAAAGTCATTTTGCAACCTGGCAAAAAATTGGCGAACGCGAAAGGCAAAACGAGGCAAAATTGGAAGTTAATACTAATGAAGTGTTGTAATTTTTTACTAAATTTGTATAAAATTGTTGAATTGTTAAGTTTTTCTTTAAAAAGTAGACACAATTTATGATATAGATTATTTACATTATAATAATATTTGCTGTCAACATTAAAAATATAGAATATATTCTTTACTAGGTCCTCAGAATTCAAGGTTTCCGTAGTGTAGTGGTTATCACATCCGCCTAACACGCGGAAGGTCCTGGGTTCAAGCCCCAGCGGAAACATATTTTTGCATTTTAAAAAAAAATATTTTAATTATTATTAATAAACAATTTTTAAAAAGCATAAAAAACAATTAAGTTAAAAAACAATATCAGTACCGTATTAAATATGGACTGTAAACTTTAACTAACATATTTCTTTAAAGTCAAATTACATAGATTCATAGTGTTAACAGAACAGCCTTAACTTCTTTTATACTTAATTAATTTAATTAATCTATGTTGAGATGATAGTGATAGAATGGTTTTCTCACAGAAATGTCAACGAGTGCTATTCTTAAATTTATCCATCCACCCACCTAACTTGCCCCCTCACTTTCTACTGCCGGAGTAAGGTTACTACAACTCAGTGGTACCCTTGAATTCTGATGTTGAGAACCGCTAGTTCAATCTTGACTTTTCTCCTAGTCTAATTTCTTAAATAATAATTGTATAATTTTAAAAAAATGAAACCATTGATTGATTTGAAAGCAGTGGAGTAGTGTGGAGTATGTGACGCCCTGGGCAGAGCACATGTTAGCAGGACCACGAAAAAAAGTTGATGCTCATGCTGTGGGGAAAAATCATTTTTATTAGAAATAAATATATAATAAGGGCACTTTCGATTTTTTGTTATTTCGGCTGCTAAGTCATTTAGGACTGCACTTAAGACACATCTCTTTAAAATTTATTTTCAAAAATAATAAAACCACATTTCTGTAATTGATTAGCGTAGCTGATGTATTGAGTATACCGTATTGTTATTTATGTAGTTAATATACTATGAATGTTTCTTTTTATTTATATATGTATTTTTGTTTCCATGTAAGGCGCTGTGAGCCTGGCTCCTTGCTGGGATACAGCGCTATATAAATCATCATTTTATTATTATTATTATTATTATTATTATTGAAAACAAAATACACGTAGAGAAACTTTCATTTTTTAGAAAAAAATAAATAAATAAATAAGTTTTCTGCTTTTGCTCATGGTACAAACTTTTAATACCCCGGGTGGCACTTTGTTAGGGGCGGCAAATTTATCGTCTTTAAAAATAGCGTTAAAGAATTTTTAAAAATATATTATTTTACAGCAGAGTGAAGCTTTTTATCAACATAAAATAAAAGCTATATAACATCTTGATAAAAGAAATAAAGGAACTATCCTACATTCTGTAAACGTTTATTTAAACTGCTAACAAGTCAAACTCCATGCCATTGTAGATATAAATTCCTCTGATACTTATGCTACTGAACTGAAAAAAAAGAGGCTTAAGTATTATGAAATTTCGATACTGCTGTGATGCTAAGTTTAATTAGTTATTCCAATTTTACGGCTGCTCCTGTTGTAAAAGCAAAAAGTAATTGTATCTTATCAATTTCCAACAAGAGCCAATCCTATGCTCGAAGTGGTAATTTGTTTTGGACGGAAAATTCCTCATTGTTAATACGCTTCCAAAAATTAAAAACGTTAAAATAATAAAAAATAAGAGAAAAGCTACGGTAAAAAATTAAATAGCCTAATAAACGTTGTCAATATATCAAACGTTTCTAAGTGCCAAAACTTCAAACTCTATAATATTAATCCTAATGAACTTAGCAACCAATGGGGTAGAAGTAATATGAGATGATGAGACTGACGTCTTAACACTTTTAATTGATTCTAGTTTTTGTCAACCGCTCATCATGAAGAAACGAAAATCGATTGCAACAACAAGCAATAACTCTTCAAAGACTTTATTGAAGTAAACATGAACAATTACAGTTACAGTTAATTGCAGTGAAATTGAGAGTATCTTATCTTCTTATCTTATCTGTTACAGACGCTCCTTATATAAGAAGATTATTGTGTCATACGCTTAGGGGCCGTCTATAAAGTACGTCACGCTATTTTTGACCATTTTAACCCCCCCTCCCACTGTCACAAAATGTCACAAATCTCGCCCCCACCCCCCTAAAGTACGTGACGCTTTCATACACAAATATAATTTTTATTATCAAAATAAATAAAATTTAACATAAAACACCGTGAAGTCACACATAGCCGGACACCCCCCTCCCGCTGTCACAAACTGTCACACTTTCTTACACCCCCTCCCCTCTCTGGAGCGTGACGTACTTCATGGATGGCCCCTTATCTATGATTTGTGTTTATTCTTATTAGAGTTTCAAATGCTGTTTAAGTGTTGGCTTTCCTGGTTTCTTCGGGCAACCCATCCCTCCCGAATTCCGGACGGGAAGAATAAAAAACTTGTTTGTGTTTGTTCTTGCATATGGAATAAAAAAAAAAGGTGTTTTTATCATTATGTCTATCTGTGGATTGTATTAAGTTATATCTGTGCTGTATTTCTAAATTAGAATTAATTGCTTAATGTATAATTACTAATTTACTCTTGATTCTTCTATCCTCTAGTGTTTCATGGTTTAATGATTTAACTAATGGTGTTACTCTTGTCTTTTTTAAATATTAATGACGCGGTGGTCGAGTGGTAGCGCGCTCGACTTTCGTCCCGATGGTCACGAGTTCGTATCAACGCGAAGGCGATGATTTGTTCCCGGGGCCTGAGGAGTCCCCGAGTCACCCAGCTCTGAATGGGTACCTAGCTAGACAATAGTTAGGCGGCTGGGGTAATGCGTGGAACCCCTATAGCCGTGGCATGTAACCGCTGCATCACTTGCCAACAGATCATCTCTCATGGTCTGTGGACGCAATTATCTTCTGCATAGAAGGAGCGTCTGTATATCTAAGATAAGATAAGATAAGATAAGATAAGATAAGATAATGAATCTGCCAGCTCTTTTTTGAATTATTTTTTCTAGTTTAACAATGTTTTCTTTGGTGGATGGGTCCCATACAGAGGATGCATATTCTATAATAGTATAGGTCTCATCAAGGTGATGCAACATTTTAGTTTTTTTGCCTGTATTACATTAGTAAAAGTTTCTTTTCCTGTTGAGATATTGTTGGGTAAATCATTTATATAAATTAAAAATAGTAAGGGATCTATCACATTTCCTTGTGGAACTCCTGAGTTAACCTTTATTGATGCAGATTTAGATCCATTAAGTATTACAGTTTATTCCCTACCCAAAAGGAAGTCTTGGATCCAGTGATTCCAAAGTATAGTTAAGTTTTTTAAGCAAACTAAGGTGGTGAACTTTGTCAAATGCTTTTGAGAAGTCTAGTGGTCTTGTATTTAATTGATCATTAATGTCTAAGCCTTTTTTATAAGCCATCAATTAGACCTATCAATTGTGTTTCACATGATCTGCTTTTCCTAAAGCCGTGTTGATGTGGGTGTTGAATACTGACGTCGCCTCCAATGTTGAGTACGGCGACGAGCGCCCAATGTAAATAGAGGGTGCTCGCACAAATGCTGAGCCACAATGTTGAGTATCGCTGTCTAGGGTAGCTATACTTCAATAAGATAATAATTTAATAGTGTGATGGCTCAAGCCCCCAAATGTTGAGTATGATGTCTAAAGATTTCCACGGGCAACTATATAACTATATGTTCTACATATAAATAATAACCAACGCCTCTGTGTATACAACAGAGATAAAAATGATGCTAAGTTTAATTAGTTATTCTATATACATGATAAGTTAATAAGTAAACATGCGAATCTCAAAAGGTATATACGTCGTTAACAACAACAATACAAGTAGCTAATTATTATTATGCCCAACTTCCCTCATGGAATGGGCGTGGCCAAAGAGGCTGACTGGACTGCTAGTGCTAAGTTCTGGCCAATCAGGCATCGCACAGTCCTGTCCAGTGGACAGTATGGGTCAACCTGGCAGCTGTGCAGGATAATTGGCAGTCGGCTGCTTCGCAAGGATGGTCACTGACAGCAAGGTTTCCCACGTGTGAAGGCAAGGCCACCTTGTCCCTTCCTCACTCCAGATCTCAGCACGTCTCCTGTCTGGGATTGTAGCCTAATGGTTTCTCGACACTCCACTGGCTTTACAACTTACTAGTACTACCACTCCTACTAACTCCTACTAACTAGCTGAAAACAATAATATCGAATATCTTATTAACTAATGATAATAATAACATATCAATCAAAGCATATCAATAGGCATATTATCAATAACATATAATACCTATACAAATACATTTGACTATTCTAAGTCTAGGTACTGCTCAAACCTGAAACAAACTTTCAGCTAGGCTCAAACTCTAGTATTCACCCGTCACACCTCAGACCTGGTGCACTACGAGTCTTCTGAGAAAGAGACTGCTGAAAGGTTTGGGTCCAGTATTTAAGGACCCCTGGAAACGCGTGGGTCAGCGGACCGTTCTCATTTGATTGGTCAGTTGGCGTGTACCAACTGTTTATCACGCGCTGACATGCATGACTTCGAGAATGTTCGGTCAACTTCCACTTGCTAACCTATTACTAATTCTATGAAATATTCCATGCGCAATCTTGACTCTTTGTCCAACTCAAGGACAGCGTCCCTGTTGCGTTGATGGACCTACCCCTACCCTCAACGGTTCTAAAATATGCAAAGGTTCTAAAATTGAGGTGGGGAGGAACTCAACAGTGGGCATAGGCCATTATATTTGCCAAGGTGGTTAACTATTCAAGTATGTCTTATGTTTTCTAGTAATTTTCATGCGATACTAGTAAGTGATACAGCTCTGGAATTACCGGGGTCTGATTTATCACCTTTCTTAAAGAGTGGAGTTGATCTTAAACTTGAGCTGTCCCTTAACCCGTCGTTGGGTCCTAGGGTCGTTGGGACGTTGGGACTTTGGGTCGTTGGGACTTTGGGTCGTTGGGCCTTTGGCTCATTGGGACTTTGGGTCCTTGGGTCGTTGGGGCACCATTGTCAACTGCTCACTATCACGTGCCATTTGTCCCGGTCCTGTGCCGCCTTTTGGGAGCCGCTGAATGGTCCACTCTTTGATATCGCTCTCCCACGTCTTCATTTGTCAGCCTCATTTTCTTCCTCCTTGGACAGTGCCTTGTATTATAGTCTTTGCGAGACCTCCATATCTTGCCACGTGTCCGTACCATCGTAATTTCGTCTTTTTAATTGAGGGGAGAAGGTCCTCGTAAGGGCTAATGACAGCACTAATTTTATCGAGGACCGCTTCGTTCGCGATGTGCGGCGTGTAGGAGATGTTTAGAACCTTTCGAAAACATCTCATCTCTAGCGCATTGATTCTTCTTTGGAAGTCTGCGGTGAGCGTCCAAGCCTCACAACCATACATGAAGATGAAATCGCCAAAGAGCGCATTAGTTGAATCTTTGATCTCAGGGAGAGCTCCTTGCTTTGCCAGATGTGTTTAAGTTTGCTTATTGATGCCGTTGATTTGGCCATTCTGGGGAAAAATTCTCGTTTGAACATTCATCGGATATAATAGCCCCTAGCAGTGGCGTAGCTAGGGTCATGTGCGCCCGGGGGCAAGACA
>MUZC01000829.1:150916-165169 GCA_002072015.1 Radix auricularia | reverse complement strand
CCAAGAGCCTCCTCCCAAATTAAATACAATTTCATTGACGATTATAGGTCAAATGTAGCCACAAAAGCTCGTACCCCCAAGAGCCTCCTCCCAAATTAAATACAATTTCATTGACGATTACAGCACTTTCATTGGGTCAAAATAACGACCGCTAAAACAGAGTCTTACAATGGTGATCACACGGAAACATCGGCACGCTGCTTCTAGAACAAAGGGGGACCACCACCACCCTAAAGACACGTAATACATGCTCAGAGAAGGAAGATTAGCCACCAGCCTGTGCAAGGGGATACTGTAGGGTTGGGGGGGGGTTAGTTACAAATAAAAAATAATGTCAAGTCAGGACCACGTTTTAAAGAAAAGTTCCTACACTTAAAACCCGAAATATGATTTTTTTTTTTTAATGTATAAACTATTGATGTTGAACGTAAAATCAAGACACCAGCTCCAGAGATTGAATTCTATTGAGACAATGCAGTAGCTCGACTGTTAGTCCAGGATACGAACAATCCAAAGCATTGCGATGTGTTTTGTTAACCTGCCTAGTAAAAAGTATCACCGTCGGCAGAATAAATTCCAACCATGCATGACCCATGTTTAAAAAGTCGCCCCGGGCCTAACCCCACCCCCTACCTTTCCTCACCCATACCAGCACTCGTGAGTATTTAAGTAGTGAGTCCCCAAAAATGTTCTGCAATATTTAACTAGGTAGACGTTCTATGATACGCCGACAGGAAGTACAATTACGTGGGGGGGGGGGGGTCGTGAGTACAAGAGATAAATGGCTCAGGGATGAGCTGTGGGGGTGAGGGTGAGTCAGACGGGTAATTAGTATAATAGGCAATATGTGGGTTGTTGGGTGAAGATGGGCTCATCAGCCAGGGGCGTGACTTGAATAGGGCGAAAGGTTATCAGATAACAGTTATCTATTCCCCGGTTTTATTCGATGACTTGTAACATGAGATAGATGTTTGTGTTCAATGTTGAAACATGAGATAGATGTTTGTGTTCAATGTTGTAACATGAGATAGATGTTTGTGTTCAATGTAACATGAGATAGATGTTTGTGTTCAATGTAACATGAGATAGATGTTTGTGTTCAATGTTGTAACATGAATATTATTTTTGACGTGATGCACATTTATGGCCGGTCGAGTCGGCTGTTGGAGGTTAACAGATTTTTTTTTCCACCACTGGTAATCGATCCCGATATCACTTGCACCACGGTGGTCGAGTGGCAGCACGTTCGACTGGCGTACCAGGATGGTCACGAGTTCGAATCCATGCGAGAGAGAGAGCCTGTATTTCTAAGATACGACGGTAAGATAAGCCTATACTCTTTCGTACAGCCAGAAGAGCTTATGTAAATGGTAAATCTTAAAATATAAACAATATTCAATAATAAGTTATCTTATTGAACCCATCAAATCAAGTTTTTCTATTATTAAGACTATCGGGTCTATCAGATTAATAGATAAGATTTATTAATTTATTTCATGTATGATATTTTCAAGGATTCGTGCAAACATTTGTCCACTTTTAATATAAAATATTAAAAGTTAGGGGCGCCTAAATTATCGGGAGCCCCTGGCTATAGTACGTTCAGCCCCCCCCCCCCCGCTTAATCCGCCATAGTCCTGGATGTTTCCGACTGATTTTAACTTTAACGTTTTATCTGACTGACTCTATGCCACATTCCATGACTCTATTGACTGACTGTGTCTCACCTCATGACTCTATTGACTGACTGTGTCTCACATCATGACTCTATTGACTGACTGTGTCTCACCTCATGACTCTATTGACTGACTGTGTCTCACCTCATGACTCTATATATGAATATGCGTCTCGGTTGGTTACACACACGCACACATATGACGGACAGTCTTGAAGACTCAGAATCCCCACCATACGACCCCCCCAACCACCAGCTGCCCGCCTACTTGTGTGTACACAGATCAATTGAACTCCTTCCCAAGTCCATGTTTGATGTGTACTTACACTTTACAGAGAAGGTTGAAATGTGAATACAAGGAACGTTTGGGGAACATAAGACAAGACTTATTGAGTATAGGCATAGGGCAGTGGCAGCAGCAGCTACAGTCAGTACATAGATTAAAACACAAGGCTAACGGCACTAACGGGGCACAGGGCTATCAGTCAGTACATAGATTAAAACACAAGGCTAATGGTACTAATGGGGCAGTCAGTCAGTACATAGATTAAAACACAAGGCTAATGGCACTAATGGGGCACAGGGCAGTCAGTCAGTACATAGATTAAAACACAAGGCTAATGGCACTAATGGGGCATAGGGCAGCCAGTCAGTACATAGATTAAAACACAAGGCTAATGGTACTAATGGGGCATAGGGCAGTGGAAACGACAGCTACAGTCAGTACATAGACTAAAACACAAGGCTAATGACTAATGGCACTATAGGGCAGTGGAAACGACAGCTACAGTCAGTACATAGACTAAAACACAAGGCTAATGACTAATGGCACTAATGGGGCATAGGGCAGTGGTAGCGACAGCTACGGTTACAGTCAGTAAATATATTAAAACACAAGGCTAATGGGGCATTGTGCATTTGGGGTTTAATTTCATAAGGAATTAGTGTTAATAATTTAAGAATTGTAAACTTATCTTGATAAAATCAAAGTTTAAATCTAGTTTAGTACCATTTATAAAACACATTTTAAATAACTGTTCCTTTTGTTAGTCTCTAAAGACGAGAGAAATGACAGACGTTTGGTTTATATGCTGGACCAGCCAAAGTAGAGAAGTAGAATGTTCCTAGTGTCTTTCATACAGTGCTGGGCTTATGTGTTTCAACACAAGCTACAGCTTAGGCCCCTCGTAATTAATTTTTAAAAACCTAGTTATCCGAAAATCATATCTGGCACTGACATAGAATATCTTGACTTCAAATGGGCCCCATATCTAAAAATAGCTTGGGGCCCCACCAAGTTTAATTCCGGCCCTGCTACATCGTGACTTGACCCACTGTTGTGATGTTGTTTTCCCACCATTAAGAGCCACATTTCTGATAGGAATTGAACACAGGCCGAACAGAGTGTTCAAACAGGACCAAGATTCGTACAAAAAAATACTTTAAAAAAAAAAAACGCTTAATTTCTAAAAGTGCCCTCCATCTTCAATCACCATTAGACTGGCTGCATGTTATTTGAGTCACACACTGCCGTCGTATCGGCTCATGATGTAAGTTGTTTGGGCGAGGCTGGAGTTAATAGTGGCGGTGACTTGACCGAATCAATAGCAACTCTCGCAGTTACCTACAGACTGTTACACGCATATACCATATAATAGCCCTGTGACTGTTACACGCATAGAATAGCCCTGTGACTGTTGCACGCACAAAGTTGCCCCCTGATTGTTACACACATATTATCGTGTTAGCGTTGCCCTCCCCCCCCCGAGTTTCACAGATGCCAAAGGGCCTTGACCCTCGCTCTCGACCACTCGTCCCCAGCCCTCACTATCTGCCGTTTCTTACCACCCCTCCCCCACAGGCCGTTTCTTAAAATCAGCAAGACCAGAAAACTAACACCTAGGCCGGGACACATTCAGTGGGGAATTTGAAAAAAAAAAATAGAGCTCATGGAGAAAAATTATTAGGAAGTAATGATGAATAAAGGAGACATTAAAAACAAGTAATACAAACTCGAATGAGTATTAAAAATTTAAATGCATTCACAAAGCGGGAAAACCCCAAGCCCATTGCCATTAGCCATTAACTATCATTCTGAGTTACATTAAAAGTCATTTCAAATCAATAATTCTGAAACTAAACAAAACAATTGCTATCTACAATAATTGCTGCTAAAATTACGGGAGTCGAACTAAATAGGATTTTTCAAAAATTCCTTCTCCAACATTGTTGTAAATATTATTAACTATCGTTTGGCGTTTGTTTTAACCCGATAGGCTCCGATATGTGTTATGGTTGGCGATAAATTGAGAAATACTGAGGTTGGGGTTATCTAAAAATGTGAACATGACATTGGGGTTCTACCTCTAAGAGGGATCAGGTACAAAATTAATTTCCACAATAGTTGAAGTTGCCACGGGTCCAAACGGTTTCTCATAAAGTTCACTCCCTTTCTTCCCCTCTGTTATTCTTCCTCCAGGTCAGTTATTTGGGTTCTCCACACTTCATTCCGGGACAGTAGCTACTGTCTTATATACATTTACACCTGCTGTCTTATCTATCGCTATAGCTAATGTCTTATTTACACCCGCTATCTTACCAATGACCACTGAAAAAAATAAGAATTCAGACCTGTTAAAATCAACTTCAGTTTACCGCTTATAACATGCCTTTCACATACCGGATAGATTGAAATCCCTGGCTCTGTAGCCCTATACAAGTGGCAAGACACCGGGGGGGGGGGGGGGGGGGGAGTGGGGACGTTTGCAAGTGTGGGTAAGTGTGTGTGTGTGTGCCTTACCTGCGGCATGCCAAAGTTAAAGAGGTCTTGTCCAATTTATTTTACTTCCTGAAAACACACGCATACAACTCAAAATGGTTGAGATGGTATTTCACTTCCCTTCTACACAGCAAGGTTTTACTACAATTTTTTCCCATAGCCATAATATTTTACTCTCGCGCCCGCCTCAGTTTTTTTCGCCCTTTCTCATGTAATAATATTATATTTAATACATGTATATTATAGACGCTCTTTCTTTACGAACATTATTTTGTCCTCGTCCTACGCCTATTCACGGTTTATGTCCTGTCTTGCATTTTTAATAGATTTTTTAACGTTGATAGATTGTTGGTTTTCAAAGGCATTGAATATACATAATATTACATGGGCGGTGGGTGTTGAAGATCAAGGTTTGGATGAAACTTTGTTATATTATATACAATTATTAGATAGGCACATATCAACAAGCCAGGTTATTCATTTCATATTATTGCTTCTCGGAGGTTAGGACATGCTACAGAATAGAATGGCAGTTAACAAATGCGTAGAGTTGAATGTAATATAGGGTCAATATACTATGTGGTCAGTATAAAATGTGTGGTCAATATAGTCAATCTCAGCCTTGTTAATGAATTTCAGTTTTAGAACATTGACATGCATGTTTCAAATCACTTAAATATCACATCTTTTAAATTTTATAACGGATTGCTGACGCATCATATCTTTGACCATAATGAAATACCTTCTCATTGTCGAGTGTCACTAACTTGGGCTTTTAATGCGACTGACAATTCATATCACCGATATATATAAACTGACATATATCATAATAATCATATCACTGACAAAAAGAATCGATAAGTCAACGTATCCCTTTTATATAGATGTAATGTAAGAGCTTTGTTTGTTGTGATTACGTTGTTCATTGTTTGAGCACGTGACTGAGTTCACTTAGATTACTCAACGACTCAATACGGAGTAACTAGTTACATATCATTTTTTTTTATATTACTATGACTTATACATTATACACGACTCACTATGGAGTAACTAGTTACATTTACATGGTATTTTTTGATATTACTATGACTTATACATTATACACGACTCACTATGGAGTAACTAGTTACATTTACATGGTATTTTTTGATATTACTATGACTGATACACGACTTACTACGGATTAAATTTACATGGCATTTTTTATTATATTACTATTACTTATACACTACTCACTATGAGGTAGTTAGTGACGTAGCATTATTGGCTACTATTATTTGATATTTTCCGGAATGGAAAAAATGTAAGAGACCATTCTTGTCATAAATCTAGAGTCTCCTGATACACATTTTTTATCGAGCAAAATAACGGAGTAAATAGTGCGACATCGATTGTAATTATCTCGGTTATTTTAATTTACGCTATCTCATACCTGTCTAACAGAACGTCACCTCTGACCTGTCTAACAGAACGTCACCTCTGACCTGTCTAGCAGAAGGTCACCTCTGACCTGTCTAACAGAAGGTCACCTCTGACCTGTCTAACAGAACGTCACCTCTGACCTGTCTAACAGAAGGTCACCTCCGACCTGTCTAACAGAAGGTCACCTCTGACCTGTCTAACAGAACGTCACCTCTGACCTGTCTAACAGAACGTCACCTCTGACCTGTCTAACAGAACGTCACCTCTGACCTGTCTAACAGAACGTCACCTCTGACCTGTCTAACAGAACGTCACCTCTGACCCAAGAGTTTGGCTCTCCAATAACCAAAATGTATCTAGTATCTAAAACGTTTAAGTCGTATTTAAGAGAAAAGCTCGTACATTAAAAGGAAAGCTCGCCACAGTTAACACCTGGGACTACCACTACTACAAATATCTAGTACCTGATCCTAGTCCAAGAATCCAGCGTATGTATCCAGACCGGCCACTGCTACACGAACACTCCAACAGAGGTAGCGGTTGGACTCGGCCACCAACTTGAAAGAATACAGAAACAGTGACGACGGGGGGAAACCAACCAGCGCTGTGGACACGGTGCCGAGGTGAGGCGGGGCGTGTGAGAGGGAGAGAGGGGTGGTGGGGGTGGGGTTCGGTGTACGGCGAAGTGGGCTACCTGGTAGCTTCAAGATATGAAATGAGGGATGGGGGGGGAGGGGGCTAAGTGAGACGGGGTTCTTTAAAAGATAAAAAGTTTTAAAATTGACATTTTTAAGTGGTTCGGGTTGTGAAGCAGGTAGCATATGTCTTTTTTTAAATTTCAAGGGAGACTAACGAAATGTTTAATTTTTTTCCGGGGGGTGGCGGGAGGGAGGGTGCTATTTTTCTTCTTATTAATTATAATAATCCTTTTTAAAATATTTATAGTATTTAGTCATAAACAACTGATATATTTAAAAGGTTATTTCTTCTCTGTCACACAAACTCATATAGACGTATATGTTTATAACAACTCCTGTCATTAGTATTAATAAGAAACAATTTGAAAGTTCTTCACGTTGTAAACTAGGATTCATGTTAATTGCGTACATATGCGTCTTACCTACTTACTGAACATCCAACTATTCTTTTATAAATCTCTCGTTCGGCCACTCAAAAAAAAAATAAATAAATAAATAAATAAATAAAAAAAAAAAAAATAAAAAAATTAACAAATAAATTAATTAATATGGTGTTGGGCTACTAAAATTTAACTAAATTACCCCCCCTCCCCCCACAGGGTTGCCAACTCAATAAAATAACATTTACTGACAAATATAAGAACTCTCAACAACATTTACGGACAGAAGCAATTTTTTACGGACACATTTAACATAAAATGTTGACCTTAAAACGAACGAATGTGATTCATAATCCAAGCATTGTAGCTTTAAAATGTATAAAGTAGGGCTGTTATCGATTAATTTAAATTTAATCGTTAACTTTTGAAAAATTACCGAATAATTAATCGATAATTTGATTAAAACTAACAATAAGATGTATGACATCATCAAACTGAAAATTTCAAGGGAAGTAACAAAAACAGCAAATTAGCATATTTTTAAAATCAAATATAAGTAGTTCAACATAATGTCAAAGAATTAAAATTGTGTTATTGTTAATTATATATATTTTAAAATGTTTAATTTTTCATATCATTTTCCTGATAAAAAATGCTTATTTTAAAGTTTGCACTTTAAAAATCTTTTCTTTTTCAATACGGAAATAAAGCAAACTATTGTTAATTATTAATAATTAATTTTTTTATTAATAAATTGTAAAAATTGTTGAAAACATATTATTTAAATTTAATAGCTATTTTATCGATTAAAATAATTTTAATCGATAATTTTTTACCGATTAATCGAGAAATTAATCGATAATTTCCGCAACCCTAGTATAAAGTATCCATATTATTCAAGTATCCATATCACGTCTCTGGTGACCCGTCAAAACGGCCCCTGACAAAACGGCCCCGACAAAACGGCCCCGGACAAAACGGCGCGGGATGCCACTAAAACAATTAACAAATTAAAATTTGAATCAAGAAAATAGATATCACAATCATGATTAACTGTTGGATTTTTTTAAACGTTGAGATTCCACGTTTTGTCTATTTTTTAACGGACGTCTTATTTATTTTTACGGACTTTTACGGACGGTTGGCAACCCTGCCCCCCCCCCATAAAAAAATTTGAATACTGTTGTAATTGAGATCAAGATAAATAATTACAGATGTATTCAATGCAGAGAAAAATGAAATTTGAAGTATCTTTCTTTGACATTCGTCATTCAATTATAAGTAGTTACTTTTAGTTATTTATAAATAATGACACATTTGAGCTATTAATTTCTAGTTTTAAAACTTGAGTAGATCTATATCTTTGCTCTCTCAAAAGAACGTGACGTGAAAGTTTTGAAATGTGTCCTAATAATAGTATAGTGAGAAACCCTGCGAATGTCCCTTTCAGTCTTTAACTTAGATTGACATTAGCCTGGTTCCTTATGTCAAATACACAAACATGCTGGAAGGTTACTGAACATATAATTCTTTGATAATAAAAAAAAAGTGACGACAGCGCCATAAAACATATTTCTGCTGTTGACGCTTCGTGCGAGGTCACTGTGTCCCCAAAGGACCTGCTTTCGTTATGTTAGCCCAAACACCAATGTCAATGCCCAGTAGGTACATAGAAATGAATGGTTCCCTTATCAGATGACACGTTCATGGCTCTTAAGTGCACAGCGGATCAAAACACCTCGGTCGGGGAGTAGTTTGTACGGAGTCTCGGATTGTCTGTTCACGTCACGTGGTTAGAAATGATATTTAGGGGAATCTCAGACGACAAGAAGAGCTTTCAGTTGGTGTCTTATCGTCCCTGTGTGATCTGTGTCTTATAGTCCCAGTGTGATCTGTATCTTATGGTCCCTGTGTGATCTGTGTCTTATAGTCCCAGTGTGATCTGTGTCTTATGGTCTTAGTATGATCTGTGTCTTATGGTCCCAGTGTGATCTGTATCTTATGGTCCCAGTGTGATCTGTGTCTTATGGTCCCTGTGTGATCTGTGTCTTATGGTCCCGGTGTGATCTGTGTCTTATGGTCCTGATGTGATCTGTGTCTTATGGTCCTGATGTGATCTGTATCTTATGGTCCTGATGTGATCTGTGTCTTATGGTCCCAGTGTGATCTGTGTCTTATGGTCCTGATGTGATCTGTGTCTTATCGTCCCTGTGTGATCTGTGTCTTATGGTCCCGGTGTGATCTGTATCTTATGGTCCCAGTGTGATCTGTGTCTTATGGTCCCGGTGTGATCTGTATCTTATGGTCCCAGTGTGATCTGTGTCTTATAGTCCCAGTGTGATCTGTGTCTTATGGTCTTAGTATGATCTGTGTCTTATGGTCCCAATGTGATCTGTGTCTTATGGTCCCTGTGTGATCTGTATCTTATGGTCCCTGTGTGATCTGTGTCTTATGGTCCCAGTGTGATCTGTGTCTTATGGTCCTGATGTGATCTGTGTCTTATAGTCCCAGTGTGATCTGTGTCTTATGGTCCAAGTGTGATATGTCTTATAGTCCCAGTGTGATCTGTGTCTTATGGTCCCAGTGTGATCTGTGTCTTATGGTCCCTGTGTGATCTGTATCTTATGGTCCCTGTGTGATCTGTGTCTTATGGTCCCAGTGTGATCTGTGTCTAATGGTCCCAGTGTGATCTGTGTCTTATAGTCCCAGTGTGATCTGTGTCTTATGGTCCTGATGTGATCTGTGTCTTATAGTCCCAGTGTGATCTGTGTCTTATGGTCCTGATGTGATCTGTGTCTTATCGTCCCTGTGTGATCTGTGTCTTATGGTCCCATTGTGATCTGTGTCTTATGGTCCCAGTGTGATCTGTGTCTTATAGTCCCAGTGTGATCTGTGTCTTATGGTCCCAGTGTGATCTGTGTCTTATCGTCCCTGTGTGATCTGTGTCTTATGGTCCCCGTGTGATCTGTGTCTTATGGTCCCAGTGTGATCTGTGTCTTATGGTCCCAGTGTGATCTGTGTCTTATAGTCCCAGTGTGATCTGTGTCTTATCGTCCCTGTGTGATCTGTGTCTTATAGTCCCAGTGTGATCTGTGTTTTATAGTCCCAGTGTGATCTGTGTCTTATAGTCCCAGTGTGATCTGTGTCTTATGGTCCCAGTGTGATCTGTGTCTTATCGTCCCTGTGTGATCTGTGTCTTATGGTCCTGATGAGATCTTTGTCTTATGGTCCAAGTGTGATCTGTGTCTTATAGTCCCAGTGTGATCTGTGTCTTATATTCCCAGCATGATCTGTGTCTTATGGTCCCAGTATGATCTGTGTCTTATAGTCACAGTGTGATCTGTGTCTTATGGTCCTAATGAGATCTGTGTCTTATAGTCCCAGTGTGATCTGTGTCTTATGGTCCCAGTGTGATCTGTGTCTTATGGTCCCAGTGTGATCTGTGTCTTATGGTCCCAGTGTGATCTGTGTCTTATGGTCCTAATGAGATCTGTGTCTTATAGTCCCAGTGTGATCTGTGTCTTATGTTCCCAGTGTGATCTGTGTCTTATGGTCCTAATGAGATCTGTGTTTTATAGTCCCAGTGTGATCTGTGTCTTATGGTCCCAGTGTGATCTGTGTCTTATAGTCCCAGTGTGATCTGTGTCTTATGGTCCCAGTGTGATCTGTGTCTTATAGTCACAGTGTGATCTGTGTCTTATGATCCTAATGAGATCTGTGTCTTATAGTCCCAGTGTGATCTGTGTCTTATGGTCCCAGTGTGATCTGTGTCTTATGGTCCTGATGAGATCTGTGTCTTATAGTCCCAGTATGATCTGTCTTATGGTCCCAGTGTGATCTGTGTCTTATGGTCCCAGTGTGATCTGTGTCTTATGGTCCCAGTGTGATCTGTGTCTTATGGTCCTGATGAGATCTGTGTCTTATAGTCCCAGTATGATCTGTCTTATAGTCCCAGTATGATCTGTGTCTTATGGTCCCAGTGTGATCTGTGTCTTGTGGTCCTGATGAGATCTGTGTCTTATAGTCCCAGTATGATCTGTGTCTTATGGTCCAAGTGTGATCTGTGTCTTATGGTCCAAGTGTGATCTGTCTTATGGTCACATCGTCAGCTGTGTCTTATGGTCACAGCGTTATCTGTGTCTTATGGTCCCAGTGTGATCTGTGTCTTATGGGCCAAGTATGATCTGTGTCTTATGGTCCAAGTGTGATCTGTGTCTTATGGTCCAAGTGTGATCTGTCTTATGGTCCTATCGTCAGCTGTGTCTTATGGTCCCAGCGTTATCTGTGTCTTATGGTCCCAGTGTCATCTGTCTTATGGTCCCAGTGTGATCTGTCTTATGGTCCTATCGTCAGCAGTGTCTTATGGTCCCAGTGTGATCTTAGGCACACCAAGAATGACTTGTCTAGCACAGTCGGTGTCCCAGACCGAAAAAAAATGAATGTAATCGCTAGTGGTTACGTTTCAATATTACATGACCAAATTTGGTGTGTAGGAAGGCGAACTATATTGTCTTGGTACAAGTATAGGAAGACAAACTGTATTGACTTGGTACAAGTATAGGAAGACAAACTGTATTGACTTGGTACAGTATAAGAAGACAAACTGTATTGACTTGGTACAGTATAAGAAGACAAACTGTATTGACTTGGTACAGGTAGGTATAGGAAGACAGACTGTATGACTTGGTACAGGTAGGTATAGGAAGACAAACTGTATTGACTTGGTACAGGTAGGTATAGGAAGACAAACTGTATTGACTTGGTACAGACAGGTAGGTATAGGAAGACAAGCTGTTTGACTTGGTACATGTAGGTATAGGAAGACAAACTGTATTGACTTGGTACAGGTATAGGAAGACAAACTGTATTGAGTTGTTGTGGGTATAGGAAGACAAACTGTATTGACTTGGTACAGGGTATAGGAAGACAAACTGTATTGACTTGGTACAGTTATAGGAAGACAAACTATATTGACTTGGTACAGGTATAGGAAGACAAACTATATTGAGTTGGTACAGGTAGGTATAGGAAGACAAGCTGTATTGACTTGGTGTGGGTATAGAAAGACAAACTATATTGACTTGTTACAGGTATAGGAAGACAAGCTGTATTGAGTTGGTGTGGGTATAGGAAGACAAACTGTATTGACTTGGTACAGGTATAGGAAGACAAACTGTATTGACTTGGTACAGGTATAGGAAGACAAGCTGTATTGAGTTGTGTGGGTATAGGAAGACAAACTGTATTGACTTGATACAGGTATAGGAAGACAAACTGTATTGACTTGGTACAGGTATAGGAAGACAAACTGTATTGACTTGGTACAGGTATAGGAAGACAAACTGTATTGAGTTGGTACAGGTAGGTATAGGAAGACAAGCTGTATTGACTTGGTACAAGTATAGGAAGACAAACTGTATTGACTTGGTACAAGTATAGTAAGACAAACTGTATTGACTTGGTACAGGTATAGGAAGACAAACTGTATTGAGTTGGTACAGGTAGGTATAGGAAGACAAACTGTATTGACTTGGTACAAGTATAGGAAGACAAACTGTATTGACTTGGTACAGGTATAGGAAGACAAACTGTATTGAGTTGGTACAGGTAGGTATAGGAAGACAAGCTGTATTGACTTGGTACAGGTAGGTATAGGAAGACAAGCTGTATTGACTTGGTACAGGTATAGGAAGACAAGCTGTATTGACTTTGTACAGGTATAGGAAGACAAACTGTATTGACTTGGTACATGTATAGGAAGACAAGCTGTGTTGATGTTGTTGAAGAAATCGACACTATTTACTTCAACTGTATTTACTCAAGCACATGACTAGTTCCCTTGCTATCCACAATCTCCACACATTCGCAAAACAACATTCTAGTTTCTCACGGGGCCATCGATCGTAACCTGTCTTTGACTCCACATCCATAATCTTTACTCGAGGAAAAACCCTCTGATATCCTCAAACCAAATTGTCCATATCTTTGGGGCAGTCAGCACTTGTAAAACAGAACTTTGAATAGGGACAATGCAAAAGAGGTGTTAAGTACACAACACGAGACCCCTTGTGTTCCAAGTCAGTACTGGTACAACAAAACTTTTACTAGAAACCAAAGGAGGTGGTGTCAAGTACAAAACATGAGACCCCTTGTGACGACAGCATATATACCTGTGAACGTCGGTCGTTATCTTTCCATTCCGCTCAGACCTCGCTAAACCAGGGACCGCCAATAAAAACGGAAGGTGTTGGTGTAAGAGGGGGAGGGTTGGTTGAGTAAGAAAGCTTTAATTGAAATTTTTAAGGTATTCAAATAAAATAAATTCCACACGCTATCTTCCCCTCCCGCAAGCTACCCCACCCCCAAAACTCCTTTCAATATCTTCAAGTGCAATGTCAGAGTCGCTGGAATGTTGTTAATAATTCAAAGTCACGACACAGACTCTGCTAGACAAGTCATTCTTGGTGTGTCTGGGACACAGACTGTGCTAGACAAGTCATTCTTGGTGTGTCTGGGACACAGACTCTGCTAGACAAGTCATTCTTGGTGTGTCTGGGACACAGACTGTGCTAGACAAGTCATTCTTGGTGTGTCTGGGACACAGACTGTGCTAGACAAGTCATTCTTAGTGTGTCTGAGACACAGACTGTGCTAGACAAGTCATACTTGGTGTGTCTGGGATACAGACTGTGCTAGACAAGTCATTCTTGGTGTGTCTGGGACACAGACTGTGCTAGACAAGTCATTCTTGGTGTGTCTGGGACACAGACTGTGCTAGACAAGTCATTCTTGGTGTGTCTGGGATACAGACTGTGCTAGACAAGTCATTCTTGGTGTGTCTGGGACACAGACTGTGCTAGACAAGTCATTCTTGGTGTGTCTGGGACACAGACTGTGCTACACAAGTCATTCTTGGTGTGTCTGGGACACAGACTGTGCTACACAAGTCATTCCTGCTGCATGTGCCTGGAACTGAATGTATCAGAAGAGATGCAAGCTAAGCGTTACAGCGGGAAATGTGTTATCGAACGATCAATAAATACCTCATAAACTCATATTTGTACAGCGGAGGACCACGCCCCCCATTCAGCACTCACGCACAGAACTTCGTGTTCTCAATGCACAGTTTTTACTTACAGCCCTGAAAACATAATATACCGACCTACGATTGATTGGACGTAGCTATAACGGCTTTCTGAGCTCACGGACATTTTCGACATACGACAGACGAACCCAGTGTCGTAGAAAAAGATTATGTTCAGCCATGCACCCAAGGAACAAGAAGAGTTTTGCGCATCC
>MUZC01000829.1:137403-150892 GCA_002072015.1 Radix auricularia | reverse complement strand
CCCCCCCCCCCCCCCCCCGCCTAAACCAACAATAGGAAAACAAGTAATAAAAACTCGAATGAGTATTTAAATTTAAGCGCAATTTCCAACAAAGAATTTCCGATTTTTTTTATTGAAGGGAAATAATTCTAGACTACATTAAAAGTCGATACATATAAGTAATTTTAAAACGTCGTATCCCCTCAAGCTACATCACACCAACAATGTGTCAATACAATGCGCACCACGCAACAATGTAACATAAGCATTCACAAAGTGGGAAAACTCCATTAACTAACATTCTAGATTACAATAAAATTCACTTCAAATCAATAATTAAAAAAAATAAAAATAATAAAATAATAATATCTACGAATTGCTGCTAAAATTACATGAGTCGAATGAATAGTGATATTTTAACAATTCCTTCATCAACGTTGCTCTGAATATTAGCCATCGTTTGGCGTTTAGTTCAACCCGATTGATGTTATGGTTGGCGATATATTGACAAAATACGGATATTTTTCGGCTTTTTTTTTTTCAAGAAATCCAGGAAATCTTTTCGGTTATTTTGCCCCGTGCACGTCCTTGGGACTTCCTTAAGATATTTTCAAAAGACACGAATCCTCTATTTGGTTTGGTTCATGAGGAGTTGCTGTTCAAAGCTCGAAAAGACTGGCCAGACATTTCGAATCTATAAAAGCAATTCCCAAGGAAAATTGCGGTAACAATAAACCAAGCCAATAACAATAATTCACTTTTCTTCCACGGAAAGAGTCTACGCCAGGGATGTCAAAAGTCCGGCCCGCGGGTCACATACGATCCACGCTTAAATTTTAACTTGCCCGTTGCCTAATCTTAAATAATTAACTGACTCTTGAATGTTTTTTGCACCGACAACATTATTTGTATCAGAAAAGATAAAACTATAAATAAAAAATAAACGACGAGGTCAAATAATGGCAAAGCTCCCCGGCGTCCTAATGTTTACCAACATGAGTATTCATTACGTAATGCCGGTGACGTTATGTGCTGTTATGTATACGTAAATAAATGACCTATACTTTTTAAAATCTATGTCGTAATCTTGTTTATTTTTGCCGACTTGGAAAATGAAATGAATGTGCCGTCGGTATAGATCTACTTACAATATTGTTATTTTTAAAATTTATTTATTTATTATTATTTTTTTACAATCCTGTATTTTCCCCTACATTCAGGTTACTATTTATATTTCAAAACATTTTTTTTACTGTATAGCACATATAGAAAATAAACATCTTTATTCCATAGCTTGGTTATTATTTGTCCACTTATTGAAAAGTTACGAAAATTAAGGCGATAGTACAACTGTGATAAGGTGGCTAATATAACCATGATAAGGTGGCTAACATAACCATGATGAGGTGGCTAATATAACCATGATGAGGTGGCTAATATAACCATGATGAGGTGGCTAATATAACCATGATAAGGTGGCTAATATAACCATGATGAGGTGGCTAATATAACCATGATGAGGTTGCTAATATAACCATGATGAGGCGACTAATATAACCATGATAATGTGGCTAATATAACCATGATAAGGTGGCTAATATAACCATGATGAGGTGGCTAATATAACCATGATGAGGTGACTAATATAACAATGATGAGGTGGCTAATATAACCATGATAAGGTGGCTAATATAATTAAGGCGATAGTACAACATTGTTAAGGTGGCTAATATAACAATGATAAGGTGGCTAATATAACTATGATAAGGTGGCTAATATAACTATGATAAGGTGGCTAATATAACTATGATAATGTGGCTAATATAACTCTGATGAGGTGGCTAATATAACCATGATGAGGTGGCTAATATAACCATGATGAGGTGGCTAATATAACTATGATGAGTTGGCTAATATAACCATGATGACATGGCTAATATAACTATGAGGTATGAGAAAGTAGGACATTCGCGGCTTTTGCTTCTCATCCACACCTGACCTTGACACACTTTTCCCCACTCAGACCAAACTCAGACTCTAAGCTATACTTATGAGCACAACTTGCGCTTGACCGAGTCTTGGCCACTCCCCACTAATTTGAGGACCCCTGCCGTAACTACCATTGATAAGAGCGTCAAATGACGCATAGTTCTCACGTCACGTCACTCGGCACTTGAATGAGCGGCTCCCCTTCATTCACGCGCCTGCAACAAGTGCCAACAATAGTCTCCCCTTGTGTCCGTCTGGCCGTTATGTGGGTCATTAGAGAAAGAGTCGAGTCATGTCATTATCAACCAGCGGCGGCGCAAGGGCGAGACCCACCCACACCCAGGGGTGCCCCAAGACTTTTGCTGCGCGCATCTACGAAAGAAAAAGTCGTCCAGTTCTACGAGAGGGTGATGGTAATGTTAATGGAGCGTTTTAAAGAATATTTTTGTCAAAGTGATTGATGAAGTAATGAAGCATTTTTCCCCTTAAAATACTAGACCATATGGCCCGGTTTACCCCAAACAACAATGTTAACATAATGTAAGGGAGTATATATTTCATGGTATAGCATCCTCAAAACGAATATACAGAAGCGGTCTACATCCTTTAATTGTATCAGTTTGTTTATTTATTTTTTTAAATTTATGCTTATCATATAAAGAAATGTTTTCAATACATAAACCTATCGCATCCTCGTCAAATATACCCATTTTTATCACCGCCCATGATTTGCAAAGTCAGAAAAATCTCCATGTACTTTGTGTCAATGAAAACCTTATTCACTTTTTTTTGTTGCCCCGAACTTTAGAGGGTAATAATGTATACTTAAGCCAATGTGCCCACACTGCTACTAAACAATTGTACTTCATTTACCGACACTGGTCGATCACATTTTTATTCATTAAAAACTATAACCAGTTAAAACTTCTTCTTCGTGACTAGAGTAAAATATCATCGGATTCAGAGGCGTCATCGGACCGGTTGACACCTTCACAAGGGGTGACACCAAGAAGTAAAATTGTATATATTACTTCTTTTTGGCACATGCAGACTCGGAGGTGATAAGTAGTCAGGAGGTGACACCAACTCAAATGACGCCCCTGATCGGATTCAAAACTATCATCAGCCCACAAAGAAAGAAATGTAAACATTCTTATCTTAGATATACAGACGCTCCTTCTATGCAGAAGATAATTGCGTCCACAGACCATGAGAGATGATCTGTTGGCAAGTGATGCAGCGGTCACAGGCCACGGCTATAGGGGTTCCACGCATTACCCCAGCCGCCTAACTATTGTCTAGTTAGGTACCCATTCGGAGCTGGGTGACTCGGGGACTCCTCAGGCCCCGAGAACAAATCCTCACCTTCGTGTGGATTCGAACTCGTGACCATCGGTATGACAGTCGAGAGCGCTACCTCTCGACCACCACGTCCCACAATAACGTAACCCATGTTTTTATCTCATATAAAATGATTTCAAATTGGCATTAGATGTGATACTTCAGAAGTTTTAAAACTACAGCACATAACGCATGCAGGAACGAAGTCCAAATATTGGGATTTCTCTGCGATAACCCGAGGAAATACGTCAAGTTCACTACCATATAATAGTTCGTATCGTTTGCTGGTCTGGCATTAGCTCGTTGGCATTTTGATACGTTTAAAATTAGTTTATACTTAGCTGCAGGGTATTTAACCACGACCTTCCACTGAAAACTCTTTTTTTTTCTCCATTCTAAATGTTTAAAAAAACTTCTTTACATGACATAAATGAAGATGTCAATGATGTTTTCATTCACTCCGCTAGAGCAGATAACGAAATAAACAGTTCTATTTATGGCACGGCTAAAGTAGCAGGATCTATTTAAAGTATCCCAGGTTAAGTACAAGTGTTGGCATACATGGCAGCTGTATGGAAGGATTTGTGGCGGATTAACTGAAATAATTTATTTCAAAACGAGGCTGCGCTCCTCTACACGACATTCTGTGAAAGTCCCGAGTGTGGGTGGAAACACAAAGGAGTCCCTTGGGGTGGGCTCTATTCAATCGATTTCGTCTTGGCTATTGAAGGGTCTAACCAAGTCTATTGAATGGTCTAACCAAATCTATTGACGGGTCTACCTAAGTCTTTTGAAGGGTCTACCCAAGTCCTTTGAAGGGTATACCCAAGTCTATTGAAGGGTCTACCTAAGTCTATTGAAGGGTCTACCATAGTCTATTGAAGGGTATACCCAAATCTTCGAAACAATGTAAAAGTGACTAAAAAATATTTTTTTTTAAATTTAAAATTATTTCAACCGACTAGAGACATTAAAAATAAATGTTCCTATATTACCGGAGTGCGATGAGTGTGTCAGACCAGCATGGAGACAAGCTCTGTTAACTATACACGAAATCATCAACGTCTTGAACTCCGACAGGTGTGAACACTACTAGAAGTAGAAGTAGAATCACCATAACGAGGTCAACCAGGATGGACAGGCCAGCGACGACCAGGGGTGTTTCCAGTACGTACTGTCGGTGTGATGGGATGCGCCCCTGGCGGACCCAAACAGATGGACAGGCCAACGACGACCGGGGGTGTTTCCAGTACGTACTGTCGGTGTGATGGGATGCGCCCCTGGCGGACCCAAACAGATGGACAGGCCAACAACAACCAGGGGTGTTTCCAGTACGTACTGTCGGTGTGATGGGATGCGCCCCTGGCGGACCCAAACAGATGGACAGGCCAACAACGACCAGGGGTGTTTCCAGTACGTACTGTCGGTGTGATGGGATGCGCTCCTGGCGGACCCAAACAGATGAACAGGCCAACAACGACCAGGGGTGTTTCCAGTACGTACTGTCGGCGTGATGGGATGCGCCCCTGGCGGACCCAAACAGGTTATCGGTTGCCACAAATCGTGTGTACAGAAACTGTCGGTCACGGTCCGCGCCCAGGTATCGCGGACCGGGAAAAGTTATTTATAATTGCAAAGTTTATTTTAGGCTTAAGTGGAGTATTTCTCACTGGCTAAATATTTGAGTTTAAGAAATACTACACCCCCCCCCCCCCCCAATCCTCTCACACACATATTTCATGAGGACGACTGAAGACCACTGAAATGAAAATACACAGACAGACAACATAGGAAGAAAGAAACATAGACAGACATCAAGATAACATAGATAGACAGCCAGACAAAATAGACAAGCAGACAACATAGACAACTTTGACAAATAGACAGTAATATGAGCATGGGAGACACAGAGAGGAAATGAGAGAAACAGAGAGAAAGAATGTGAGAGAGAAAGAGAGGGAGGGGTAGGAAAGTTTCTTAAAGTCCCTTATGGAATGGTGGGAATGGTGTATTTGTAAAAGGTTTTTCCGGGTGAATTCTGACATTGCAGATTTTGTTGTCACTTTGTTGACATTTTTATAAAGAGCCGCCCCCTCCCCACCGATATAACCCCATCACATAAAATTTATAATGTAGTCAGAAATTAAAACTAAAATAACACAATTTGTCCGCTTTAAACTTTTACCTTTGTCTTCAGGAGAAAACAGAGCGGGGTAGGGAACGTTGTCTGCGATGTGAGAACTGCTGAAGGTTCATGGTGCAGAGTTTGAGGATTTCTATTTTCTAAATCAATAAAACTCTTCCACTAAGCAACGATTATTTGAGAACAGCAAACTATCTTAATTTTTAAAAAAAAAATCTAAGATGTGTCCGTGAACACAGATTAGGATTGAACCTTTCATCTCGGCAACACAAGTTTATTTTCGTAATACTGACAAGGCGGCACCTTGACCGCTCTGATGGTGGGAGGCTACGCGACCATGGAAAGATTACAGTGTTTCTCTGTGCAGTCGACCATCTGGGGATGGGGGATGGGGGGTGGGGTGAGGCCCGTGATCTCCTACAACGGCTCACCTATCCTATTCCTTCGAATATTTGTTGGCGCGCTTATCGCCGACACAAGGGACGCATTGTGGCCAATGTGAGCACTTAACATGGGATGTACGGTACGCCTGACGCCCTGGGCGAGATGTTCCATAATTAGAAGTGTGTTTATTAAATAAAATAGATTAATATGAATTTCGGAAAGAAATAACTTTGAAGGGAGAGTAACAGAGAATTTAAAAGTAAATAAATTCGTCTAACTACTAACTGTCTGTTAATTATAAATATTTATATTTAATCCTATATAATAAAAGGAAGTTCTCTGTGCGGTCCTCGATACCGATTGGTCCCTCAAACTTCTGCAGCCAATCACTAGCTGAGAAAAATTAATTATCATTTCCATATTTAACAAATTTACGCGGAAATTCAAAACGAGTTATTTTTGGTGCAGTATTTTTGTCATCATTCAGTACTGTGTTCCCATCTTGAAGTGTGTCACTCCTGCTAATCACTACTGTTACTCCTAGACAACATGCCACTGAAACGACGTCGGAACTTACCTGAACGGGCTTCGTTGCTCGTTATTAGTAACGTGTTATTAATTATAGCAAAACCAGTAATTTCTAAATTCTAAATTTGATAACCTCTGATGCCCGAGTACTAAAATATTTTGTCACTAGTATTAAGAGAAAGTTACTTTCAGTTTTTAACTAGGGTGATATTTGCTTGGACTTTACCTGTGTAACGTTATTTAAAAACATATTTGTACTAGCAGCTAGAATACACTGACGACAGTGTTGCGAAGTCTAAGTGCCAGATTTTCCCAGGCAGGAGTAAAAAAATTCCCAAATTGGGCTAAAAATTCCCACATGCATTAAAAACTTGGGGGAAAAACCCTGAAAAGTGGCAACTTCAATTAGATGCTTTCGCATTCATTTTTATGACTTTGGACTTCCAAATTAAAAAATAATAAATATTTCTGCATTTTAAAGGCAATTCTCAATAGAGTACTTTCAATTTGTATTTAATCTATACGTTTTTATTTAACAACTTGGCTGCAAAGCCAAAATATAGATTATACTTTTAAATTTTAACATTAGGAAGTTTTTAAAAAGTTATTTGGATACTCCTGTAATTTAAATTTGTCTGTGATTGATTAAATTTTTTTTTTAAATGAATGCTTTGAAATTTATTAATAATGAATTCATCATACATGGTTACATAGTTTGTTATATATTTACATAGTATTAATGATTTGGACCTACATATGTAACAAACATTTTATGATGTTTCGGGCTCAGACTAATTAATTATATTATTTAATGGTAATACATTTACACAATGTAACCTTAATCTGTCAGTGACAATTTTGGGAAAAAACCTTGCTAAAACGTCAGTAAAAAAACCTAGATCCGAAATAAAAAACCTAGACACGCTAAAAATAAACAAACATTACGTCAAAGAGCCTCCCACAACATCAAAACACAAGTATTTCTTATTTGAAAATGAGCATGTTTCAAATTATTTTATTTTATTTTCATTCAAGAATGTATTTAATTTTTAATATTGGTCAATCTAAAAAATTCCCATTTTTTAGGCAAAATCCTAAAAAATTCCCTAATTCCCATTTCTCAAAATTTGGCTAAAAAATTCCCACGATTAGGGAAATTTCCCCCGACTTCGCAACACTGACTGACGACCTCAACATTCAAGTCAGTCTCTGCTATTTTAAGCCGGTCTATTAACCTGAGAACTGAAAAGTCAATTGTAATAAAAGAAAACAGTGAACACCATATCGTAAGCGAGAGTAGAGGGGAAAGTATCAAAATGGTGAACTAGTGAGCCGACATCAAACAGTTCCCATGTGTGCTGTCATGACTCATCACGTGGGCGTGGAAGGTCACGTGGTTGAAAGACACCAACGGGAAACTTTGAAAAAGATTTGTTATCAGAGAATGTGACGACAGTGTTGACAGGACGGTAGAGTTAAGCCAGTGAACGGGTGTATACTGTAACAGTCTTTAAATAACTGAGTGGACTACAGGGCTGACAGAGTAGTCGGATAGATAAGATATATTACTGGCGGTGTCCTTAATTACACGTCCATTAGTGGCAGAGACGACCATCAGTGGCAGAGACGACCGTTAGTGACATAGACGACCATTAGTGGCAGTGACGACCATTGGTGACAGAGACGACCATTAGTGACAGAGACGGCCGTTAGTGACAGAGACGACCATTAGTGACAAAGTCGACAATTAGTGACAGAGACGACCATTAGTGACAGAGACGGCCATTAGTGACAGAGACGACCGTTAGTGACAGAGACGATTGTTAGTGACAGAGACGACCATTAGTGACAGAGACGACCATTAGTGACAGAGACGGCCATTAGTGACAGAGACGATTGTTAGTGACAGAGACGACCGTTAGTGACAGAGACGATTGTTAGTGACAGAGACGACCGTTAGTGACAGAGACGACCATTAGTGACAGAGACGACCATTAGTGACAGAGACGACCGATATTGACAGAGACGACCATTAGTGACAGTGACGACCGTTAGTGACAGAGACGACGGTTAGTGGAGTTAGTGATAGAGAGCTCCGTTAGTTATAGAGCCTGGACATTGTCCAACAAACAGCTACTTGCACAGGTAAGACAAAATCAGGGAACCCGGCTGCCGTTTATGCGGTATGGCCGAGGAGACAGTGGCACATCTGCCGGCGGAATGCAACTTGGCTATTGGGGACGTGGACGGTTCAGGCAGCACAGGCACTGTGGAGGAATATCTCCGTGGCGATGCCCTTATGTCGAGGCTCACCGTTGTTATTGTAGGCCGGGTTATAAGAGTCTGAGTGACTCAACCCACCAATGAGAATGTCATATATTTAGTGAAAGAGACGTCCATTATTGAAAGAGTTGTCAACTAGTTACAGAGACGACCGTTAGTGACAGAGACGTCATTACCGAGAGTAACGTCTATAGATAGGTTTGTCCATGGGACATACTTTTCTGTCCCATCCCATCCCATGGCAATTTATGCCTGTTCCATCCCATCCCATCCCATCCCATCCCATGGGATTGCTATTATAATATTAAGATGTAATACATTTAAAATAAAATTATGAAATTTATAGGGCTGAGGAAATTAACTATTAATTTCTAGATTAATCGGTAAATTTTTTATCGATTAAAATTATTTTAGTTGATAAAATAGCGATTGAAATTACTATAAATTTTTTCGATTAATTAATTAATTATTAATAATAGTTTGCTTTTTTACGTACAAACTTCTCCATTAAAAAAAGAAAGATTTTTTTGGTAAACTTTGAAATAAGCGGTTTTTATCAGGAAAATGATTCAAAAGTTAACGATTACATTTAAATTAATCAATAACAGCCCTAGAAATGTATGAAAGTTTAGGTTTATTGTCCACTAAATAGGACTACATATTGAAAGAGACATGCCAAACGACAAAATTTATTAACTTTATGAAAATTCAGTATCATTCTGACACTCTCATTTTATTATTTTACATACATGGGAAATACAAATATGTGGTGTCCCATCCCATCCCATGGGACGTTTCCCATGGGAATAACATTCCTATGAACAAGCCTGTCTATAGATGATATAGTCGTCAATCACTGATATAGACTGAGAACTGCATTACAGTCAAGAGGTTTGAAAAAGTCAAAATCATCAAACAGTAAAATACATTGGAAGTCGAAGATGTTAGGGAAAATAATGCATGTCATCACTAATGATGCTAGTTTCCGCCAGTCTTGCTATGTATGGGTGCCATGTTAGATGGAAAGTAACGGGTAGTCTATGACACATTGAAAAAATCATGTTAAGCCTGGTCCCTATTGGAATTCAGGACGTGTTAGCGCATTTTCGTATTATGTATCAGTACTTATTTTAGATATCAGCATTATGTAGTTAAAATATCAGTAATTGTGTTTAGATTTTAGACATATTTTTATGAATTTTCTTGTGTAATGAATATACCTGACATTTTTTTACTTAAAAGTCATTTCTTTACATTTAAATTTTTTTAATTTTCTCTTTAATCTAACTACAAGTCACCACAAATGATGACGTAAAACTCTCTAAACTTTTACACATATTCTAATGACGTCAACTAAAAAAAACTAATTCTTTTGCACCCTTTCGCACCACTCTTCAATGCTTGAAGAATTATGCATTCGACTTCCGGCAATGGCGTCCGTTCCCTGCGCCAGTGTTACCTCTCGATTCGAAATATTTTTTGGTAGTTTTAACGGGTTTTTTTTAACGGATCGAGTAACTGAGTGTTGATGCACAAATGGCAGGTCAGGACATACAAAAAACATATATACCTCATGGGTCTAGGACTTATGGATGCTGAGATCAAGGGTGATGACAGACGGACGGACAAAACGGGTGCAATAGCGCATTCGACTTCTCGAAAATGCGCTAAAAATAAGGCTGATTAACAGTATGCTGATAGAGAAAGTCAGTGGTAGTCCATGATATGTTGGAATACACTTCTGTTCAATTGTGAACTGACATGTACTGAGCTGGGGGCGGGGTGGGTGGGGCGCTGCTAGATCCTATCAGCTGGCAATAAAAAATAAAATTTAAAAAAATCA
This sequence comes from Radix auricularia, assembly GCA_002072015.1. Classification (NCBI taxonomy): domain Eukaryota; kingdom Metazoa; phylum Mollusca; class Gastropoda; family Lymnaeidae; genus Radix; species Radix auricularia. Next base: position 140,402 of record MUZC01000829.1, on the reverse strand, counting down.
CGTGACATTTTTGGGAGCAGATGAACGAGGGCAGACAATTGTAAGTCTCGACAAACGTGACGCGACTAAAATATGCGATGGTTAAGATTATCTGTGAGAATATGCACATATCTTTAAATCATTTATTGACATCCTGGTTACTACACGAGAATATGCACATATCTTTATATCATTTATGGCATCATTGTTACTACATGAGAACATCATATTCGCATGGACTGTCGGTGTCAAATGTACGTAACTTTACACTGCCAGGTTCTACTTTGAGTTGGATGATTTCAATCTATATATTAAATCAAATTTTGTAGTTGAAATGTCTTATGGTGATATATGATTGGCAAAATATCATGGAAAAAGCACATATTTAATCCATGTTTGGCTCGTAAATCAAAATATGCTAAATATAACAAAGTTAGGATAAGGGCTTCATCTTGGTAAGTTACTGACACAACTATATGACAAAGTTAGGGTAACGGCTTCATCAGGGTTAGGTACTGACACAACTACAAAACAAAGTTACTGACACAACCACAAAACAAAGTTACTGACACAACTACAAAACAAAATTACTGACACAACTACATGACAAAGTTACTGACACATCTACATGACAAAGTTACTGACACATCTACATGACAAAGTTACTGACACAACTACATAACAAAGTTACTGACACAACCACAAAACAAAGTTACTGACACAACTACAAAACAAAATTACTGACACAACTACATTACAAAGTTACTGACACAACTACATGACAAAGTTACTGACACAACAACATGACAAAGTTACTGAAACAACAACATGACAAAGTTACTGACACAACTACATGAGAAAGTTACTGAAACAACTACATCACAAAGTTACTGACACAACTACATCACAAAGTTACTGACACAACTACATTACAAAGTTACTGACACAACTACATGAGAAAGTTACTGAAACAACTACATAACAAAGTTACTGACACAACTACATTACAAAGTTACTGACACAACTACATGACAAAGTTACTGACACAACAACATGACAAAGTTACTGACACAACAACATGACAAAGTTACTGACACAACTACATGAGAAAGTTACTGAAACAACTACATCACAAAGTTACTGACACAACTACATCACAAAGTTACTGACACAACTACATTACAAAGTTACTGACACAACTACATGACAAAGTTATTTACACAACAACATGACAAAGTTACTGACACAACTACATGACAAAGTTATTGACACAACTGCATCACAAAGTTACTGACACAACTACATCACAAAGTTACTGACAAAACTACATGACAAAGTTACTGACACAACTACATCACAAAGTTACTGACACAACTACATCACAAAGTTACTGACACAACTACATGACAAAGTTACTGACACAACTGCATCACAAAGTTACTGACACTACTACATCACAAAGTTACTGACACAACCACATGACAAAGTTACTGACAGAACTACATCACAAAGTGAGGTCAATGGCCTTTCAGAAACAACGTTTCTTGAGTTTTTAGTAATGTTAAGGAAGCAAATTGTGGGCAGTTCTTCAATAACAAAATTCCAACTTAATGGTATAACAGAGCGGGGGTAAGGAGGGGTCATTGCATAGTTAGAAGCGTATGTACACATATCTGCAGAAAAACAAGAATTTACGAACATTTTGTAATGATTCCGTATGATGAATCTTGGCATGAACATGGTGTCACAATAACCTAGTCTAGTTGAAAACAACCAAAAACTCATTCAACACACGTGCGAGGCATTAGATCACATCTGCCAGGAGAGTTAAGACTATATCATAACTATAACATTAATACACAGAGTTTTATCAGTGTAACATCTGGGTTAGTGGACTTGTATTGTGCGGATCTCCTGATGGGAGCACATAAACAATGAACAAATTAACCAAGTTTTTTTTTCATTTCATCAACAACGAATTAAAAGAAGCTGATCCACACATACGTTAAATTAACTAAAAGAAAGCGTATAGTAAAAACCAACATAATTTGTGTTGATACCGGTGATTCAGGAATATGTTTATAGAGATAAAATACTATAATCATTTTAATGAAGTTTTTATGGCTTTACTCCATAACTAAGGATTTTAGTAGTTTTAGCGGATTAAAGATGGTAATCGATTAAAATGTTTTAGCAGCTTAAAGATGGCAATCGATTAAAGTGTTTTACAAGAGAAATCACTGCAACGAATTATAAGAATCGAAAGTTAAATCAAGAGGAAGGACGTGAACAACGATGTCAAAAGAAATGGAAACTAACAGACAAATGCAAACTTAATGAATGGTTTCAAAAGATAAATTGAGCTGTCAACATTCTCGAATCAATTGAATCTAAGGAAAATTAATCATGGCGTCTACTCATTCTTATGAACTGAAGCGATCAGGTAAAGAAAATAAAAGTGTTCCTATTTCATTTTCTCTTTTTGATTATCACTGGTTGGAAAATCAAGAATTTGATTAAGTTTTAGTGAATTTTTTAAATTTTATATATAGTCCATTGTAGGCTTAAGGGAATAGTTTTCACTTCAGTGAACTTGTACGAAGAAACAAGAATTTAGAACAATTTGTATAATCACATAACTTTTTCAGTTTCAATAAACTTATTTAACATTATAAAATCTATGAGACATACGCATATTTTATATTTGGGGACACATAAGGCAAAACATAGTTGGATCATACCGTCTGTGACTATGTTGTAACTAAAATTTTTGAAAATTATTTTCATAACGAAATTCAAATAAACAAATTGAGAAAAACCATCAGAAATGGATACATTCATATCAAAATAAAATACACCGAAACACCTGCTATGAGTTTTTAAACAGCTCATTAAAAAATATTAAAACACTATATACTTATTATAGAATTACAATTTAAATGTATTTCATGGAGTCATTTTGTTTTTTCACTTTGACTTATTTTTCTAAGTTATCCCTCTTTCATTACCCCCCCCCCCCC